>JAABKJ010075445.1:105203070-105270855 GCA_011634705.1 Andricus grossulariae | reverse complement strand
ATTATTTTGTTGAAAATGGAACTATTTTGTAAAATTACATATTTTTTGGTTGAAAATTCAACTGCTTAGTTGAAAGATGAGATTATTTTTTGAATTTTTGTTGTTGAATTTTCTACTATTCGGTTGAAAACTTAATTATTTGGTTGAAAATGCAACTATTTTGTAGAAGAGCATCTCTCTTGGTAGAAAATTCAACTGTTTAGTTGAAAGTTGAACTTATTTCTTAAATTTTTGTTTTTTGAATATTCTACTATTTTGTTGAAAATTCAATTATTTTGTTGAAAATGCAATTATTTTGTAAAAAAAGCATCCTTTTACATTCGCATCTCAAATAGAAGGTATTGGTTTTTTGTGAAAAATGACATTTGCGGATAAGTTTATTAGCCAGTCATTTCAAATCATAACACCACACAAGTTTCTGTTATTCGCAAGTCGTAATGAAGCTTCTGGATTTTATGACGAATTCGGGAAATTTCATATGATATATCTTTCTGGACGTATGGGAGCAATACGATTGGAAGGCGAAAAACAGACCCAACAACTTCTGGATGTGGAAAAATGGTATTTGAGGACCGAATTTCCACATATTTACAACATTGTTATCTGATTATTTGTCATATTCGATATGATTTAACAAGTGATCTCTTATATTTATTCGAAATAATATACAGTCATTGTTTGACTTACATTTGATTTGAAATTTGCCGCGTCCGACGCCACCTGATGCTGGATCTAGAAACTATTAGCGCTTGTAGCGCTTTCTTACGTTCTTTCTTTGTAACGACCAGATATCGCGAATATATTGCTTAAAGCATCAAGCACGCTTTCGTTTATTTTCAAATTTTCTCCTGAGATATCCAACGCAATCAACTAGAACATCAACACTCATCAAATTCAAACTCTTGTCATCCTTTTTTTGGTTTGTAATGTTATTATGAGCTAAAATCCTATTGAAATTTCCAATCATTGAACAAGAATTTTCCACTAAGAAAGATAACTTTTTAGCAAAAAATGGAATAGTTAAAATTTCAGTTGAAAAAATTGTTTAAAAAAATGAATCTTCAGTAAAATGGATTAATTTCCAACCAAAGAGATGAATGTTCAACTGATAAAGGAACAAAGTTGAAATATAGTTGATGAATATCTAACAAAAGAGTTGAAATTTCAACTAAGTAGTTGAATTTACCTTTAAGAACATGAATTGTCTAGTAACCAAAACAGATTTTTGGTCACGAAAAAAAGTACTAACCAAATAGTTGAATTTTTAGGCCCAAAAGAGCATTTTTCTACAAAACAGTTGAAATTTTAACATAAAAGTTGATTTCAACCAAATAGTTGATTTTTCAAGCCAAACAGACCAATTTTCTACAAAACAGTCAAATTTTCAACCCAAAATTAGATTTTCAACAAAATGGTTGAATTTTCAAGCCAACAGAAAAAAAAACAATTTTCTGCAAAACAGTCAAATTTTCAAGGAAGAAGTTTATTTTCAACAAAATAGTTGAATTTTCAAGTCAAAAAGAGCAATTTTGTACAAAAGAGTCGATTTTTTAACAAAAAAGTAAATTTCCAAACAAATAGTTGAATTTCTAAGTCAACAAGAGCATTTCTTCACAAAACAGTCGAAACTTCAACAAAGAAGTTCATTTTCAACCAAATAGTTGAATTTTCAAGCCAAAAAGAGCAATTTTCTACAAAACAGTTTGATTTTCAACAAAAAAGTTCATTTTCAACCAAATAGTTGAATCTTCTACTTCATATAAAAGATTAATTTTTAACTAAAAATACAGTGAAACCCGGATTCAGTTCCCCTGGATTGTGCCCTTCCAAAAATTAACACCGCGCTGTGGGGATACGTGAAAGGCGTTTGCGGGGGCATTTGCGGTGTGCACTCAGGCGTGACAAAACAGAGAGAGAGAGAGACAGGAGAGAGATAAAACTGGAGAGAGAAAAAATAGTTCCGAGTTTCTATATTTAACGTCAAGTTCGGCCCTAAAACCGGCGCTAAATCCAGGTTCTACTGTATAACAGTATGATAATCAACATTTCATAGAAAATCAACATCGATTTACGCGGATTTAACTTTGAAAACTGACAATTGGAAATTCTTCAATTTTAACGATTTGCAATTTAAGATTCATGCATTCTTAAAATTAACAATCGAAGATTAATTAATTTGGAATGTTCGTAGTTTGAAATAATGTGATTTTGAACGATTTTTTGTTAAATAATTCAAATAAAGAGTCACAATTTGACAATTAATCAATTATAACGATTTGCAATTTGAACTGCTTGATTTTATAAGATTCGCAGTTAAATATTCAATAATTCGACATGTTTATAGTATACAATAACATAATTTTGACCTTTTTTTCAAATATTTCGATTTTGAACATTTAAAATGAAAAATTGTTCAATGTTGAAGCTTTGAAATAACCATTTATTCATTGTATATTGTATGGATTTAGAATGGAAAACTCTTGAATTTAAACGAGTTTTCATTTGAAATTCACCAATTTTCAAAATTAAAAATGAAAGATTTATTAGTTTGCAATTTTTATAGTTTAAAATGACGTGATTAAAATTTTTTTTGTTAATTTAGTACTGAAGATTCGCAATTGAAAATTCTTCTATTAATATGAATCAATTATATTATTATTTGATGTTATAGTTTTTTTGACCAGTGAATAATTTTAAATAATATGATGTTAATGTTTTTTGTCTACATGCGAACTGGAATATTCCCTAATAATAAAATTCCCGACAGTTTATAATATTACCAAATTTGAAAAATCCTGAATAATAAAATTCCCGAACCAAAATATTCCCGAATAATAAAATTCCCGAACTAGAAAATTCCCTGATAATAAAATTCCCGAACAGTTTAGAATATTACCCAATTGGAAAATTCTTGAATAATAAAATTCCCGAGCACCTTATAGCATCACCGAACTGGAAAATTCCCTAATAATAAAATTCCCGACAGTTCATAATATTACCAAATTTGAAAATTCCTGAATAATAAAATTCCCGAACTAGAAAATTCCCGAACACTTTATAATATTACCGAACTGGAATATTCCCTAATAATAAAATTCCCGACAGTTTATAATATTACCAAATTTGAAAAATCCTGAATAATAACATTCCCGAACCAAAATATTCCCGAATAATAAAATTCCCGAACTAGAAAATTCCCTGATAATGAAATTCCCGAGCAGTTTACAATATTCCCGTTTAATTAAATTTCCAAACAGTTTTTAATATTACCGAACTGGAAAATTCCCTGATAATAAAATTCCCGACAGTTTATAATATTACCAAATTTGAAAAATCCTGAAAAATAAAATTCCCGAATAATAAAATTCCCGAACTAGAAAATTCCCTGATAATGAAATTCCCGAACAGTATGCAATATTCCCGAAAAATTAAATTCCGGAACACTTTATAATATAACCGAACTGGAAACTTTCCTGATAATAAAATTCCCGACAGTTTATATTATTACCAAATTTGAAAAATCCTGAATAATAAAATTCCCAAACTAGAAAATTTCTGAATAATAAAATTCCCGAACTAGAAAATTCCCTGATAATGAAATTCCCGAACTAGAAAATTCCTTGATAATGAAATTCCCGAACAGTTTGCAATATTCCCGAAAAATTAAATTCCCGAACAATTTATAATATTACCGAACTGGAAAATTCCCTGAAAATAAAATTCCCGACAGTTTATTAAAAAATTTGGAAATTCCTGAATAATAAAATTCCCGAACTAGAAAATTTCCCCACCGTTTTTTAATATTAACTAACTGGACAATTCCCTAATAGTAAAATTCCCAACAGAAAATTGCCTAATTATAAATTATCCGAACTAGAAAATTTCCGATTAATAAAATTCCCGAACAGTTTACAATATTGCCAAATTGGAAAATTCCCGAATAATAAAATTCCCGAATAATAAAATTCCCAACAGAAAATTGCCGAATTATAAAATATCTGAACTAGAAAATTCCCGAACAGTTTATAATATTACCGAATTGGAAAGTTCGTTAATAATAAAATTCACAACAAAAATGGCCAAATTATAAAATAACCGAACTAGAAAATTCTCGAATAATGAAATTCCGAAACAGTTATAATATTCCCGAATTGAAAAATTCCCAAATAATAAAATTTCCGAACAGTTAATAATATTACCGAATTGAAAAATTCCCTAATAATAAAATTTTCGTCAATTTGTAATATTAGCAAATTCGAAAATTCCCGAATTATAAAATATCCGAACTAGAAAATTCCCGAACAGTTTATAATATACCGAACTGGAAAATTCCCTGATAATAAAATTCCCGACAGTTTATAACATTACCAAATTTGAAAATTCCTGAATAATAAAATTCCCGAACTTGAAAATTTCCGGAAAGTTTTTTGATATTACGGAACTGGAAAATTTCCTAATAATAAAATTCCCGAAGAATAAAATTCCCAAACTAGAAAATTCCCGTACAGTTTATTATATTACCAAATTGGAAAATTCTCTAATAATAAAATTCCCGAATAATAAAATTCGCAACAGAAAATTACCGAATTATAAAATATTCGAACTAGAATATTCTCGAATTATAAAATATCCGAACTAGAAAATTCCCGAACAATTTATAATATTACCGAACTGGAAAATTCCCGTATAATAAAATTCCCCAACTAGAAAATTCCCTGATCATAAAATTCCCGAACAGTATACAATATTTCCGAATAATTAAATTCCCGAACTGTTTATAATATTACCGAATTGGACAATTCCCTGATAATAAAATTCCCAAATAATAAAACTCAAAGCAGAGAATTCCCGCATTATACAATATCCGAACTAGAAAATTCCCGAATTATAAAATATCCGAACTAGAAAATTCCCGAAATATAAAATATCCGAACTAGAAAATTCCCGAACAATTTATAATATTACCGAACTGGAAAATTCCCTAATAATAAAATTGCCGAACACTTTATAATATTACCGAACTGGAAAATTCCCTAATAATAAAATTCCCAAATAATGGAATTCAAACTTAAATTACGTATCTTCAACGTAACATCGACTGTCATGTTGTCTACAGTACGGCTACCAGGAAATTCTCAAAAGAAATAGCAAAGGGCGGTGTACTCATCATCAGCTACGCGAAGAAATATAAAATAAAAACTATATTTACAGCAGAGGATTATATTTTCGTTAAACTCGGAGGTAATAGTTTTGATATAGTTATTGGATTAATATAGTCTAGCCCTAATTCTAATTTTGAAAATTTTGTAATCAATATGAACGAAATAATCTTTGAGCTGTCATTGAATATCCGGAATATTTGATAATTGTGTAAGGGGATTTGAACGGTAAAATTGGAGAAATAAATAAATTAGAGAAGGAAGCGCTCTGTAAGAATTCGAATTTTTACGACATAAAAACAAGCCTGGTCGCTGACCTACATGAGAGAAGAAAACAGATGGTGAAAAGCTGCGACAAAAATGGGGGTTTTATCCTGAATGGGAGAACTAAACGCGACTGCCTAGCTCAATGCACATTCCTGAGAGAAAAAAGTTTTTCAATTATGGATTTTGCCTGGTCTCATAGTGTGGGAATTCAGTCAATTGAGTATTGCGAAGTGCTAAGAGTTCCATCTCGATCAGATCACTTGCCTAGAACCTTCAAAATATTAGATCACTCGACTTTAAATTATGCGAATAATTTGAGCACCCCTCTTTAAGGTGGAATAATGACTTTGCCAAAAATTTAAGGAAATTATTCAGTCCCCATCAAATATTAACTCTGCGATGTTGTCGATAGATGACCTTCCAAAAAATTTAATTAATGCTACTGAAGAGAAAGCTACAGAACTTAACATTATCGTGAAACCGTCTAACACTGAGTCGTTCGAAGCCATGGTTTAATACGCAATGCAGAAAAAGTGAAAGAGAGCTCAAACAAGTACTAAAAAAATGCGAGAAACAAAAATTCAATCCTGATATTGTGTCGACTTATACAAACTGTGAAGAAGTACATATAAAATTATTAGATTCCAAGAAGGAAGATTATGAAACTTTCTTATTAGATTCTCTCGCGAACGCAATCGACTCTAAACAATTCTGGAAAATAGTACATAGCTATAATTGCCAACCTTCGTATAAAGATGATATAGACTCAAACATATGGGAACAGTACTTGAAATCTCTCTACCCTGTCCGGGATCCAAATTCTTACCTAATACCGATAATTAATTTTTAAAATAAAAAAATGGTGAGGCCCCTGGTCCGGACGGTATTGGCTATAAATTGTTAAAAAATTTACCTGGCAATCTGACTTTTTACCTAAACTCGTTATTTAACTGAAGAATTGATGAAGAAAAGATCCCAATATCGTGGTCTCAAACATTTATTAGAATGATACACAAGAAAAGGAATATCACTGATCCTGCTAGCTACCGCCCTATTGCCTTCGTTAACTGTGTTACAAAGATATTTACGCAGATTTTTTTCCGAAAGGCTGACAGCTTGGGCTGATGACAAGCAACTACTTCCAGAGTGGCAGGCAGGTTTCAGGAGGGGAAGAGGTTGCACGGATCAGATCTCCACCCTAAACGCAATGATTCAAAATCGTCAGAGACTGAACGAAAGCAAACTTTTTGTACTTTATGTGGATTTCAAAGCAGCATTTTTCTCAGTCATAATGTCGTATTGGGCTAATCAATCTAGAAAGTTTGCAGGTCAAAATTCATTAGATTGGTAATAGATTCTTACTCTGAAGCTAATATTGCGATCGAGGGAAATAAGGGCGTCTCAGGATTTGTGGATGCAACGAAAGGGGTCATGCAGGGGGAGGTCCTAAGTCCAACAATGTTCACATTTTTATTTGCTCATTCACAAGAATTTATGTATGCCAGAGGTATCAGAGGTGTATCAATTGACCATTTGTTGGAATTATTGCTCCCAGCTTACGCCGACGATTTGGCTTTCTTCGCACACCATGGCTGGAATGCGTAAGATTCTTGAAGGATTATTGGATTACAGGAGGATAAATAAGCTCGAAGTCAACATAGAAAGAACAAAAATAGTAATCTACAAAAAGGGGGTCATGACCATAACAAAAAATACCCCCCTTTTATGTACGAAACCTCCGAGATTGATATAGTTGAATGTTATATCTACCTATGCACCCCATTTACCCAATCTGCACTTTTTGTCAGGGCAAAAGATGAAGCTGCTCGTAAGTCTAACCTCGCTGTAGGAGCAACGATTTCTCTGATTCACAGATTAAAAGTTAACTCATGGAACCCTATTGTTAGACTTTTCAATAGTCTTATATCCAGTACTTTAATGTATAGTGCGCACATATGGAGTCTCAGGTATTTAGATTTAACCACCTGAGCTACGTTTAACGCGTTCTATCGCTAACAACTAAACCTCACGGCTAACCTAACAGTTGGAATATAAAAAAAATCTCAGCTATAAAGTTAAAGTACGAATACGTCAGGGCCGTCCAAAAAAATATCAGTTTCCCGTTTCATCGAAATTTGTTATTGTAACATTTTAATAATAAGCGGGCTTATAAATTTGTAGGAAGTAAATAAAAACATTGGATAATTTTTAATTTGAAATTTTTGTATCCTTAACACTTTAAATTATTTAATTTTAAATATTTTAAACTTCTGCATTGTCTACTATTTAAAAATACTAGAACATTGTGCGTGCTATGCGCCTACTAATGATCCTTTCTTTATAAAAAGAACTCGGTTCATTTTCCAACGTTTTGTTATGAATTTTACGGAAAATCTTATATTATTTGAGAACGTTGTACATGATTTACAGAAGTTTTCTTATTATAGCGAGAAAATTCCAGTGAATACAATATGAATGAACATTTTTTCCACTTACTTACAATTCTTTCTTTTGGTGAAAAATTAGTTTTTTTATTGAAAATAATTTTTTATTGACATTTCATCTTTTCGAAAGAGAATTCATTTGTTTTCTTGAAAATTGTAATACTTCTACGAAAATTTAAGTTATTTGCTTAAAAACTTATTTCTGTATCTGAAAATTTAACTCATATATTTTTTGTTGAAAATGTATCTTTTTTAGTTATAAATTTATCTATTTTCTTGAAAGTTTGTCTATTTTCCGTAGAAAATTAACCTTTTTAGTTGAAATTCATGTATTTCATTTAATTTCTTTGGTTAAAAAATAGTTTTTTCTTAATAAAAATTTAATTTTTCAAACTGAATATTTAACCCAATTTCTTATCAAGATTCTTTTTGACACAAATTTAATCCTTTTAGTAAAAACTTCTTTTTTTTAGTTTAAAATTCATTTCATTTGCTTGAAAACTTATTTCTCTAACAAAATGTTAAAAATGTATGATTTTTACTTGATGATTCATCCATTTATTTCAAAATTTATCTTTTTGTTTGATAGAAAATCAACCTTTTTGGTTGAAAATGCAACTAATGGGTTGAAAATTCCATTACACATAAAAAATTTTGATGGAAAATTCATGTATTTTCTTCAAAATTATATTGTTTTGGTAGAAAATTAATCTTTTTGGTTGAAATTGTCATTTCTTCAGTTGCAAGTTATTTTTTAAATCCAAAATTAATTTTTGTAATGAAAATTCAAAAACTAATTTTTTAACTAAAAATTTAAATATACCTTATGTTTCATCAAATTTTTTTTATAACCATTACATCTTTTCGGTTGAAAATTCATTCGTTTGGTTGAAAATTTATTTTATTTGTTCAAAAACTGACTTCACTAAAGGAAAATTAAACTATTCTATACTTTTTTTAAAATGTATGTTTTTAGTTTGATGATGTATTATTTTCGTTGTAAGCTGATTTCTCTTGTTAAAAATTGAGCAAATTTGGTCGAAAATATGTTTTTGTTAGTAAAAAATAACTTCTCCAACGAGAAATGCAGCTACTTCATTTTTTGCTAGAAAATTGATCACGAGAAATTCAATTATTTAGGTAGAAAATTCATATTTTTTTGTTTCAATTCAACTTTGCTTTCAAACATTAGTCTTCATGACCTGAAACCTCAACATTTTTAATGAGAATTTTTTCATTGATTGATGAATCCTTCTTGATTGAAAATTCAACTCTTTTGTTGAAAATTTGTATTTCTTGGCACTAGTCAACAATTTTTTATTGAAAAGTTAAATAGTTTTTGCTGAAAATATCAACTTTTTGTAATATAACAATAACACATTTTGTTGAGAACTAATTTTTTTCTATTAAAGAATCATCAGTTTGGATAAGAATATAACTAATTCGCTGAAAATTTTCTTTTTCTTGATTGAAAATTGATTACTTCAACTGAAAATGTGATAATAAAATTTCACATTTATAAATCTTGAATTTTCGTCAGTTCTATTATGCACACAAATGTGACATTCATCTGTCAGTGCCCTTCAACTAAAACACAATTCTTAATTACATATATGTGCATTTGGCAACATTCCTCTCTTCGAGTTTTTCAAATTACCGAATCTGAATTAGGGAAAACCGAAAACAATGCTTTCGAGATTTTCGTGGCTTTTCGTGGATTTTTCTATATATTTAGGGTAAGGAGGGGCAGCGCCAACCAGCCAACAGTCAATGATTTTTTTAAAGTTCATAAGATTTAGAATTAATCCATTTTTTTCATTTCGAGTCCTACATTATTGTATATCATATTTCTATAAGTATTAGTTACATGAATAATTTTATAATTTCCAGTCTCTTATAAGAGAGAGACTGGAATAAGTAGGAAAAGAACAACAAATATAGAAAATGTAGGATAATAAAATCGACCTCCTAAGATGGCCAGGTCGCCTGTCTGAGGATATATAGTCGACCAATATGATATGACCAAATCGACCCTCTATAATGAGCGATTTGACCCTTTATAATGATCAATCCGCCCTCTGTGATGATCGGTTCGACTCTCTATGACGCTTGAGTCGACCGTTCGAGATGACACAAAGTCGACACTCTTAGATGATCGATTTGAACCTCTTGCTTTAACCTTCTAGAGATAGTCGCTTTAGCAATCTGCAAGGGCTGTCCTATAGTTGACCCTGCAATATAGTCTTGTCTGCACATCTAGATGGCCCAACCTTCCATTTTTCTCCGTGCAGAAATTGAAGAGCACTTTTCCAAAAAGTCTTATATCCAAGAAATACGATTTTCCACAAAAATCGGTTTTTGTATTTATTATTCAATTTAATTTATTATTTATATTTTAATTGTTGTCTCATTATTTCCAGTAATAGCACAAGATTCTCTTAATTTTGTATCTGGAATATCTTATACTATTTTCCAATAACAAACAAAATCTTCGACCGAGCCGTTTTTCAGATAATCTTTTTATTAAAAAAATTACACAAATACCCCCTTACTATTGTATAATCATACAATTGTCATTGTTATAAATAATTGTTATAAAAAAATTCTCTCATATAGAATTTCTGAACATAAACTTTTTTTTCGACGGGATCATTTCATTTAAACTCAAGGATAATAGCTTCATATAAGATGATAATGATGAATGAAGAATAATACTAGCATAGAAAATATTGTCATTTAACAACAGCTATTACTAATATAAACAGTCATTGTAAGTCAATTAACTCATATTATATTTTTAACGAAAAAATGTTTCTTTTCTGCGGGATCGTTTCGTTTCATCTCAAGAATAATATCTTGACACAAGAATTTAATATTAAACAACCATTGTTATCGTTATAAATAAATTCACTTAAACCACATTTTAAAAATACAACATTTTTATTGTATTAACCCAAAAATTCATCTTTATTTCTTGATTGAAAATTCTTTTTTTTGTTGAGAAATCAACTATTTTGTTAAAAATTCGTTTCTTTTCGTTTAGTTCAACTAGAAAATTTGCCTTTTGGTTGGGAAGTCATCTTTCCTGGTTGAAAATTCATCTTTTTGGTCGAAAATTCAACTATTTTGTTAAAAATTCGTTTTTTTGCGTTTAATTGAACTGGTTGGAAATTCCTTTTTTTGGTTGAGAATTAAACTATTTTGTTACAAAAAAATTATTTCTGTTTAAAAAGTTGAAAAATCGTCTTTTGGTAGAGAAGTCATCTTTCCTGGTTGAAAATTCATCTTTTTGGTCGAAAATTCAACTATTTTGTTAAAAATTCGTTTTTTTTTGCGTTTAATTGAACTTGTTGAAAATTCATCTTTTTGGTTGAGAATTAAACTATTTTGTTACAAAAAAATTATTTCTGTTCAAAAAGTTGAAAAATCGTCTTGTGGTAGAGAAGTCATCTTTCCGGGTTGAAAATTCATCTTTTTGGTCGAAAATCCAAATTTTTGGTTAAGAATTCGTTTTTTTTTGCGTTTAATTGAACTTCTTGAAAATTCATCTTTTTGGTTGAGAATTAAACTATTTTGTTACAAAAAAATTCTTTCTGTTTAAAAAGTTGAAAAATCGTCTTTTGGTAGAGAAGTCATCTTACCTGGTTGAAAATTCATATTTTTGGTCGAAAATTCAACTACTTTGATCAAGTTGTGTTTTTTGGTTGTAAATTCCACTTGGGTGTAAAATTAGTCTTTTTGGCTTAAGAATTCAACTGATTTGGATGAATTTTAATCTTTTTTGTTGAAAGGTTCGATCATTTGGTTGAAAATGTATATTTTTAAGTTGAAAATTCAACTACTTTGATGTAGTCGTCTTCTTTGGTCGAAAATTCATCTAGAAAAGTCATCCATCTTGGTTGGAAATAAATTCAAACTGTCTTCGAGAAAATTTGTCGTTTTGGTTTGAAAATTTAACTATCTAGTTAAAAGTTCAAGTATTTTGTTAAAAATTCATCTTTTTGGTAAAAAATTAACTTTTTGGGTTGAAAATTCATCTATATGGTAGAAATTTTTTTTTTAAAAGTATTTTATATTGAATACAATATTGTACCTACATTTGGTTTATTAAAAACATTTTATTCTCCTATTATTGTCAAGGATCATCCTATTTACAAAATGACGGTCGACAACGAGGGAGGACAAGTGGGGGGGGGGGGGGGGTAAAAAAACTTTTAGCAGAATTTACTACTCGTCATAATCATTTAATATAATGTTTAATTCATAAAATACAATTTTTAAAACATTTCTGGGAACAAATAATTGCTTAAACAAATTCAGTTTGTTTGAAAAATTTCAAAAATGATCAATATATTCTTTGCGTACACTATACAGTCAGAAAAATAATTGTAAGTGATCCATTTTATAATATTTTTTCAAATTTTCGAAAGAAAACTGCTTGTGCAAATAAAAATTATTAAAGCAAATAAAAAATGGTTAAACATTGAACTATATGTATCAAAATTATGTCATTATTCAACGAAAAGTAGCACAGATTACCAATTTGACAAAAAAGTGGACATCTCTGATTTACAAGTTGTTTTAAAAGTCATGGGGGATATTGGCATTAACTACTCGTATGAGTTCAATTTTTCCAAAATCCAAAATTTGCCCATGATAATTTAATGGAATTTTGAAGAGCCCAGTGGCACATGTTAATATTTGAATTTCAAAAATGAAAATTACAGATTTTCTACCTCTGGAAATGGAAACTTGGGGGGGGGGGGTCTTGAGCTGTTGCTCGAAAAGCGTTTTTTGGACCACTCTATTATTTCTACCTTATACTTTTTTCTATTTTAATTTTGATCGAACATTGAAATTCTCTTCCATACTATATTTAAATCTCCTGGATATTCCGAACTGTCCCGAGTGGTCCCGAACCAAAACATCCATAAAAATGGCGGCTCCGGCGTCTTTATGTAGGCACAGATCGTTCCTTTGAATCCTGTATCCAGTGTATTATATATATCAGTGGAAAGAGCATATCTGTCAAATCAGAACTTCGTATCTGCTTCAGAGGGTATCCTTTTATAGATGTCACGGTCTCAATGTGGTTCTGTGGTTGAATTTTCCTTCATTCAAATAAACCTTCGCGCATTTCTCGAAGCCGAACTTCATTTTAATCTCTTGACTGTACTCTTTGACAATGTCTAGATCTAGGTGTAGTTTCTCTTTATTTTTGGCATATATCTTGAGATTGTCCATGTAAGACACATAAGTTACCTTATGCTCCCGATTTTCAGGTTTGCAGCAGAGGTACTCTTCGTAATGGTCAAGTGCGGAAGACAGTGGCAATAATATGAGGCCAAAAAAGAGAGGGCTCATGGTGTCGCCCTGAAACACAACTTTCTGGAAGCTGACACTGTTAGTGATCAGACGATGTTTTTCGGATGAGGTAGTAAATCTGGTTTCTCAAAGCAGCATTAATCTCTCTATGTATCTCACGATATCAAAAGCTTTTCGGTAATCAATCCAGGCCATCGAAAGGTAACGATGATAGGAGGCTGCGTCTTTACAAACGCATCTTTCTTGAGGATAGCTGTGAAGACCCTATACTTTGTGTTCAGACGAGTTATTGGCCTGTAATTTTGAGGGTCAGTTGAGTTGTGACTCTTCGGCAGAAGCACTGTGCACCCTTTCACCAAGCACTTCGAAATAGGCTCTTCCGACTTTTGATATGAGGTGAAAATGTGGGCCAGATGCTGGTGTGTCGAAGGAAACTTCTATCCTCATGAGGTCTTGATACCATCTGGTCATGGAGCGCAATAGTCCTTCATATCTTCTAATACTTTTTTTACATCCTCGGTAATGATAGGTGGACATTCCTTCTCATGTGTTATGAGGGCACCGCACAGCTCCTTGAAGTTATTTAAATTCATTGAGCTTTTTTGCAGTGCATGCAGGACTTCGTAGACTTCTCTCCAAAATTCCATGACCTCCTCTGGTGTGGGCGGGTGGACGACACTAACTGAAGGGTCCTGAAAGAGTCGAGATGGGTCAGAAAATAAGTGTTTACTTTCTCTGGCCCACCTTTCACTCCGCTATAAACTTTGTCTATCGTTAGATAGTACTCGTGTTCTGACAACAATATGCTGCCTGATGATGAGTAGCCTTGACTTGTTGAGTGTGTGATAAAGGATCTGCAGTTCGCGTGCGAACTGTCAAAACTTGGCAGTAAAAGTCCTGCCAGATATAACGTATTTAATTACACACTTATGATCAGCTGTTGGTTTTATTTCACGGTTTGCATCTCCCAAAGTTCTCGCTACATTATACACACTACAATTGATTGTTCAGAGGTCGCCCCAAATATACGTATAACCTCTTTTCCAGAGATTGTTTTGAAACGCACTTACTGCAACTGTAATTGATGTTATCATTGCTGTTTTCATGAGCAGCTACGAAAAAGGGTTCGGCCATTCAGGATGAACCCCGTATTCAAGGATAAGACTACATATGCTCTGAGAGGTTGTTTGATATCCCACAGACACTGTTTGAGACACCTCAACCTATATAGGTTTATCACAAGAAAAGCTGACTTTTTTACCATAAATTGCAAAAAAGTAGAAAATTAATAATAATTAATTTTTTAAACAATAGAAAGAAATAAATAAATAAATTTACTTCCAGCTAATAAAATGCCATTCCGATCTCAGAGAACAGATTTAAAACGAATTTTATAGAAGAGCATATTATTTAAACAAATAGAATTTATTTAAATAAATGGAAATCAACTAAAAAACATTTTTGAACATTCCAATGGACCTATAGTAATGATTTCCGGAAAAAGGAGAATAAACTGCTTAAAAGAGTCAGTTTCCTGAAGAATGTACATTTTTCGATTTAAGGGTAGTTTTCAGGGCATCGTGGGGGGGGGGGGCGTTAGGGGCGTCAAATCCATATGTATGATAGGTCAAATTCTTCGTTGGAAAGTCCTCTAGAAGCCTTATAATTTTAAGGTCAACTTTTCCCTAACCCTGAATAATTATTCGAAAAATACCAAAAAGTGTCTTTTTCCCATGCAAATTTCAAGTCTCAACAGGCACCATATAAAATCAAAATTTTGAAAAAAGAAAAAATAGCACCTCCATTTTTTTGGATTTCGAAACTTTTTGGGGGGATCGTTTGTATCTAGCATCAAAAAAATGTTTGCAATGCATTTTTGGACCACCCTATTGTAACACTGTTACGGAATTGTTATGATAAATGCAAAAACGTTGTAACACCGTCATGGAATTGTTACGGATCGATTACAGAACAAATTTGCATCGTAACACCGTTACATATGTCTTACGGCACTATTACGGAACAATGTTACTCTATAAACCTGTTCCTAAATTGTTCTAAAAAGATTTGTTGACATATAACGCTGTTCCAGAATTGTTACAGAACAATCACAGTACAAATTTACATCGTAACACTGTTACATATGTGTTACGGCACTATTATAGAACATGGTTACTCTTTAACCCTGTTCCTAAATTGTTATAAAAATATTTTTGTTACATATAACACTGTTCCAGAATTGTTATAGATATCTGACAGAACATCGTTCTGTAACAGCGTTACAGAACTGCTACGTCCATTTGGGGTCGACATTACTTAGACCATGGTCTAAGTATGTTCTAATCCTGTTACAGAATATGTTCTTTTGCGTCCTAGAACTGTTACATCACAGTTATATAACAGTGTCCGCTGGGTTATTTCGAAAATATTTTTAGAACTTCTAAATATCTTTTCACATAATTTGAATGTTTCCTGCGAATGGAAAGTAATTGTCTTTAAATTTTGTAGATAATAATTCGACAATTTGGAAAATATTTTCAAAAAATCATTGTAATCTCTCCATGAATCTGCAGAAAACTTTCTTATTCTGTTTCAACCTATGAAAATTCTCGAAAAGCTTCCAAATTTTATTTTGAAATCTAAAAAAAATTTATAATTTGTTGAGTATTTCTCGAAATATTTCCACACTGTAAATAATTTTATACCTTAAAATGCATTATTCGAAATAAAAAATCATTTCAATCTCCGTAGAACTGTTATGAACATTTTTTTATTCTCTTCTAACCTATCGAAATATTCAAAAAGCTTGCCAATTTTATTTCGAAATCAAAAAAATATATATAATTTGCTTAAAATGTTTTACAATATTTTCAAACTGTACATATTTTGTTCAGTTACTGCCTTTTTCTTTTTTTCTAGATCGTTTGAATATATTTTTTTAACAGCTCAGTTATTCTTACTCACAAGAAATCACCATAAACGGAATTGTCAAGTACAATGCATGGAACGCACTGTGTTCCATACTAGTCATTTTAAGTTCTTTAAATTATTTTGTAAACACACAAATCTCTATGGTGCAGCCCAATCATAAAACAAGAGCTTGCGATTTTATCGAAAGAAGCTACTCGAAAACGGAAGCCACATTCTCTCTTCACCCATTGGTGGCATTTTTGAATTCGCTGCCTATAATTTAGATTCGAGATCAAAGCTGCCAACCGCGGACTGTCGGATTTTGCGCAATATTCGTTCGGCAGGGCTATGTGTGTATATATATATATATATATATCCGACACTACTCAGGCAACAGACAACCGTTACGCAACGAGGAAGATGGACGATGGGCGGAAGACTTTTCTGGATGGGTTCGAAGCTAACTGGTCGTTGGAGAGTTTTTCAATTATGGTGTTCGATGGAAGTATCGATATGAAGAAGTCCGCTTGTCTTGAAGACGCGGCAAATTGTGAGGAATCAATGGGTGGAACTGGTTTCGGTTTCGGTTTTGATTCCTCAGGAATCGAGCCGAAGGGCCTATGACAAAGCCACCGAACGCGTCCTCGGGTTGTTTAGGTTCACCATCATCAAGTCGTGGGTCTTCGAATAGTTGATAGCTCCTGAGAATGCTTCTGTGATGTCAGAATTCTGAGTAAAAAAATAAATTTGCGAACGGTTCTCGCCGTTCAAATGCTGTCTTCTGCCATCTGTAGATTGCTCCCTTTCGAAAAATCTATAATTTCAGTAAAAATAATCATTGCCTCCGCAAAAGGCTTAATTTCTATACATTTTATTGATCCGAGGATCTCGCTAAACCCCAAATATTTGACAAGTTTTCTTTTTTTCGTTCACAAATGCTCGATAAAAATTATATATTGGGTCAGTGACGTAACTATGCAATAAAAAATTCTAAGTCGGATTGAACCAACACCCTTAAGCATGGGAAAAACGACAACTGACACCATGGTATTTTGTTTCTTGCACTTCAAAAGCGAAGATTTTTTACTGCTCTGGCTCAAGTAAGTATTCGTTAATATACCAGCTGAAATAAATCAAAGTATTTATAAATGATAACATTGTGAATTACTAATAAAAAACATAATAATTATATTGAATTTTTTATAATTATTTGTCAAGAACCTTAACCTCCAAAGAGCCACATCTTGTTTTTATTGATGATGATCGATTCCATTTTAAATGATGCAGAGAGGTCCAGGCTAGAGTGTCATAATAAAATTGCCCCCTCCCCCCCGGCCGTACTTTATTTCATGGGGATCACTTTTTACATTGGATGTTTGTAAACAATATGCAATTATTGACACTGAACTATCATCTCCTTCTTTTCCACATGAAAGGTGTCCCGCTCGTAGAATTTGTTTACCTTCAAGAAGTTTCTACACGAAGGTGTCGACTTCGTAAATGCGCAAATTTCACCAATAGTGAACTCCATTTAAAAAATATTTGTAACAATTTGTAATGATTTTCGCACGTTACCTAGGCTTCTATTCAAAATCTACCTGGAATAGCGGCCATATTAAAATTATGTCGACGGTGGCGCACCCAAGAATTCAGATCCGAATACAAAATCTCCCTATTTACAAGCTTTGAGGTTCATGCCAGACCCATGCCACTTCTCTGTGGAGGCCTGTGGACAATATTTTCATGAGAGTTGGCGGTCGCCATGTAGCTGCAACAGCTATGCAGTTGGCCTAGAATTCAGATAATACAAGGCGAAAGTGTAAAAAAAAATGTTTGTTAAATAAAAATATTTTTCTGATAGTTCTGGGTAAAAGATAATGATCTTTAAGATTTTTTAAATGTTTTGGCTCAAAAATAATTGGCGAAAATCGTAAAATTCACTGCTTTTAGACGCAAATCCCCATGAATTCCTACTAAGTACAACAAATTATTATTCATGTGCAATTAAGTCACACATATAATTATTTGTGTAAATTTTAAATATCCGAAAAGAAAATAGTCTAAATTTTATAATATTTTTTATTATAAAATATAATATAATATTTACTTTATTTATTTAATAATTTAAATTCATTTCGGATTTTCAAATATTTTAATAAACACATTATGTGTTTTAATGAACTTCTTATAAAGGGGGTAGGTGAAATTAATAAAATAATGCCTAAGTTATAGAATGGAACACTTTTTTTATACATATATAAGTTTTTAATGAAAATTAGGTATTAAACATACTAATGCTTTCACGGCAACAACAAATTAATAACAATTTTTTAATAAAAAATAATCCATTTTATATATAACTTTATATAAATTTCATCTGCCTCTTAGTATTTGTCATGTTATTTCAAGTTCAAAAAATGAAACTTGTTGAAATGGATTGATAAAATCCAGGGAAATAAGCTAATGTTAATTATAACTAATATTGGAAAAAAACTCGAAGTGATCTTTTGAAAAAAATATTTTTGGTTTTCTTTATTTGAGAATATTTATTTAGAGTCTAATGTTTTTCTTTTTCTATTTAGGTAAAAGTTGCAATTCTTATCTAATTCCGATGCTGTAGCGCTTATTTTATTCCTTAAAAGATTCTCCGCAAATCTCATTGGAACATTTTTATTCAACAAATTTTATTTATGAAAACCTATTGTTTACAAAAATAACGATTTTATCATTCCTAAATAAAAGTTTTTCTATAAAAACGTACTAATGAGATTTGCAGAGAATCTTTTAATGAATAAAATAAGCCCTACAGTATTAGGATTAAATGATAGTTGCAACTTTTACTTAAAGTGAGAGAGAAAAACATTAAACCCCAAAAACTATTTTTAAATGAACAATGAAAATTGGGAAATATATATTTCAAAAGTTCACCTCGAGTTCTTTTCCAAAACTGGTTATAATTAACAATAAAATATTTTCCTCGATTTTATAAAATATCAACTAGTGTCTCCCCTGCACCACATTCTTTGAGAATTATCTCGTTTCGGACTTTGTCCATCAGTGTTTTCCCCCATATTATGCGCAGAGGTTTCATGCCAATGATTTATCATAAAACACTTTTCTTCAAAAACCACAACTTATTAATTTATTAATTACTTGCGAAAAACTGTTGAAAAAATTGCCTTTATTCTTTTAAAATTAAATTTATTAACATATATCTACGCATAGAAATCATTATATTAAAGAAACATCAATTGTCAGAGAAGCGGGGTTGGGTCAAAGTGACAAGCGGCAAGTCAACTTTCGGTATGTCACATTGTGGCATCTCTCATTTGGAAACATTTCAACTCCATAAAAAAATTGGAAAAAGTCACAGAACTAATTTAGGTCACACCCCCTACCCCTTTCCATTTTCAACGTCTCGTCAGATGCGGAAAGATAATTTTTTATGGACTTTAAAGTTTTCCGACAGAGAGATGCCGCAAATGTGACTTGTTTCAAATGTGACATGCCACTTGTCATATATGTTCCTGACCCAGAGAAACACCAAAGTTATTAATTAATTAATTAATTACCTGCAAAAACCTGTTGAGAAGTTGTCTTTATTATTTAAAAATAAAATGTATTAAAACATACGCATTCTATCGACTTAGATCAAATAAAAAAGTCTTGTTCATTATTATCTGGAATTGTTTCCTAAACATTTTTTTCATGAACAAACTTTAAAAAAAAACGAAATTCAACAATTTTATGACATCAAAATTGTTTTCTCTTTCGAAAACTATTGATTTCATAGCAAAATGTTGAACACATGAAGTGCATCATGAAAAATCAACACCTTTCATCATAAATCAGAAAAACTACAAGGAGCTTTTTATTTTCATCGTAAAAACACTAAAAACTAGTTTCACTGTTGGCACCCAGTATTAGGAAAAACGCCAGCTAAATCGCTAAAATGTTCGCGTAGCCGATTTTAAAAAACCTTTGAAATTACCCATATTTCATTTTAAATATTCAATATTTCTGTCGAATATAATTTATCTTGTTTTAATTAATAATTGAGATGGACAGACTCCGTGACGTAACTGCTAATTCCCGTACAGCGAATCAATCAAGAAAAATAATAAGTATTTATTATTAGGGTGCAGCGTAAAATACAAATCTTACAAAATAAAACACCCCAGGGTCCTATTCTTTTCCTTTTTGTTTATAACAAGCAAATGTGTCAAATTTGATTCCGTTGAAAAAATGTTCTATCTAATTACGCCTAAACTGTCCTGAAAACCTGACAAAACAGGGTTTTCTTGACTTATCTAAAAACTATTGGTTTTATTGAAGAAGAGTTTCGAGAAAAGTTGTACATCTCTATAAAACACATCTTTTCTATTTTATGCATTCTTTTATTGAGCCAACCCTTTTTGAGAAAAATAAAAAAGTGTGAAAAAAAAAACAAATTTTGTTGTTGATATTTTTCAAAACACCAGCTTCAGTCCCTAAAAAGCCTGATTGATTAGTTTTTGAATCTTTGATTCCAAAAGGAGGAATTAAAGAAATACTTTTCATATAAATTTGTAACAAAACTTTTTTCCCCTAAAACAAACTTGTTATAATTATAGGATTTGTTTGAAAGTACATTTTTTTAAACCTGAACTTAAAATAGTCAAATTGTGCAACAAAATTGCGCAAGAAGGCTTAAAAAGAAGTATGTTCTTTAAAAAGACCATTTAAAAAAAAATACTCAAGAAAATCAATCTGTGTAACATAATTGCACAAAAGAGTTGAAATAAAAGAAATATGTTTCTAAAACACCTTGTAAAACGGTTTATTAGAGACAGATATAATGTTTTAAAAAAATGTACTTTCAAATATTTAATAAGCAGAGACATTAAAAGCCAAAGAACCTGTTGCCATTGTTATGGCCGGAGGAAGCAGTAGAAAAACCTGCCGGGAGTGCTGCCGCAGTTTGCAGGAGGAATCTGGCAATTCAGGGTACTGAGCTACTGCAACTTCGGCGGACAGGACAAATACGGGCCGGGGTTTGCAGTAGGGCCTGCGAAGCTCCTGCGTGCTTCGCCGGATCTTGCAGGAGGCCGGAGAGCAGTAAGCAGTAGGAATCCTACTGCTCGTCCCAATTATCTAATAATCATTAATTATAACCACAACTATAAGTAACATAATCCATTCTAATTTTAATATATTACCACGTATCACGTATTAAATATTAATTACATTAAATTAATTATTTGACATACATTAACCGCAGTATAATTGACTTCGTTATTGCGGATGAAAGACTAAGGGAACTAGTTAAAGATACAAGAGTCATGAGGGTTTGTCCTTTTAGTTGGAAATTCAACTATTTGTCTGAAAATTTATTCATTTTGTTGAAAAATTGTCTTTTTTTGATACAAAATTAATCTTCTTGGTTGAAAATTCATCTTTTTGGTTTTAAAATAGGGTGTCTACTCTCCCCGGAAATTTTATGCACCTTTGAAAGTACGGGAAAATGCCAGGAATTCGTGAGCAGATCTGGGAAATTTGTGTTCATAAATTTAAATAGAACATTTTATTTTTTGCTTAAAATTAATATTATTAAATTATAATGATACGATTCAATCGTAAAAGCTGGGAAACCTAAAATTTACTAAGCAAAACATGGCGCAGGCAATACGTTCGTCTATTAATACAGCATAAAAGTCAAACTCAGAGAAATTTCTTGTGCTAATTGTTCTTGTCTAATTCTTATGTTTGCGTCATAGTCAAAAAATTGTAATTGTAAATTAAAAATTCAACAAAATGAAACAATTAAAATTCTAACCTCTAAAGTTTAAATTTAGCACTCTGAAATTTTATTGATTCAAGGCTTTCTATTAATAAACTTAGTTTTAAATCGTGTAGTTTTGGATACTAGATTTATAATTGCTTATTCAAAACCAGTCAGTTATTGCTAAAAATTGAAAAAATGTCCTTATTTTAATTAAAAAACTTAATTTGCGATGAGTTACAAATGGAATATTTTAGACTGTGACAATATTTTAACATTGCATTTGAAATTGAATAAAAACTTTCATTGAATAAAAGCTTTTAATTATGAATCTATTAATATGAAATTTTTTTGAAATTGAATATAGGTTATGAAGTTTTATTTGGAAATGGTTACTTCTGTTTGACTTACTAAGGCTTTCGAATTCAGACAGTTCAATTTTTAGCGTTAAAATTGCAAATTGTTTAATTTGGAATAGATTCAAAAGACCTACAATCGAAAATTTTTTTCATTAAAGATTTTAGAATTTCGCATTGTAAGCTCAATAATTTCGTGATTGAAAAAGTTAACAATGGAACTTAACATTTTAAAAAAATTAAAATTTTAGTTCTTTAAATTGATTAATCATTTAATTACTTTTCTCTAAAAGTTGTAAAGTACCCGGTCAAAAAGTAAAGTTACTTTCATTACCCGGTTTTCCCCGGTCTAAAAAATTCCTGGTCATTTTCCGGTCCAGCGGCTACCATGCTGAAAAATTATTAGCTTCAGGGTAAAAAATTAAAAATTAAAAAAAGTCGAAAGAATACATTTTTCCAATAAATTGTTTTGATGCTTTTGTCAACATCAAAGTACTTGCTCTGGTAAAGTTTTAACTAAAAGTTTTTTTCCACATTTGACTTTTGACTTTTTTTCAATATCATCTGAAAAATAGGCAAAAACACGTAACTTGAGGTCATTGAACGCAGAATTTTAATATCTTTCATGCTTCTCAGAAAGTATTTCAATGCAACAAACAAAAAGGATGTGGTCTCATAATTCTCTCCGGTACTGTAGTATGTAAAAATAAAGTGTTTTTAAATTTTCATTATTACGTATTTCTATATTGTGATTGTATCTTATTTTTTGCAAGATCGCAATAAGGTATTGCTTTTGATGGATTTATCACCTTCACTCCTGTTTACTGTTCAATTTCAGAGAACGGAGTCGATGATGAATCGTTTCATCTTTTAAACGACGAAGATATTCGCAATATGCTTAAACTTGCAGGGCCACGAAATTCATGAAGAATTTTATTAATGTACTTGAAGTTACGAACGTTCATATGAACGAAATTAAAGAATTTTTTTTGGCCTTAATCATTTAGGAGGTCAAAAAATGATATTCTGTCAGAACTTTTTTTTTCGAATTTTCAATTTTTATGGGGTTAGCACCCTTACACATCACCCATTATTCAGACCTGCCTTATACAAGTTTTATTGTCGATATTTCAAAATTTAAGGACGTCAAAAATCCTATTTTTTTATCTAGCAAATTATAGGGTAGGTGAGAATGTTCGGCAAGACCCCTAAAACCACCCTTATCGTATGCAGACCTAAAATGTTAAAAATGACAAGTTTGATTGTCGATATTTGAAAATACAAAAACTCCAAAAATATTCTTTTTTTATCCCACTAATTGTAGACCCGATGAGAATGTTCGGCAAGACCGCCTAAAAACCACCCTTATGGTATGCAGACATAAATTTTAAAAATGACAAGTTTGATTGTCGATATTTGAAAATACAAAAACGCCAAAAATCTTCTTTTTTTATCCCACGAATTATAGACCCGATGAGAATGTTCGGCAAGACCCCTAAAATGCACCCTTATGGTGTGCAGACCTAAAATATTGAAAATGACAAGCTTTGAAAACCTGACGTACAGGAGCAATTTTGAGCTCGGATTCGGATTCAGTGCATCAAAATCCTTCGGAAATGTTAGGTCGGGTCTTTGGCTTTAAAATTTGTCGGCCTGTGTAATCCAATAAAGTTCTAAGCATTTTTGATAATTTTGGTCCACCATATTGGATCCGCCATTTTGAATTTTGAACATCCAACATCAGATTTGAATTCAGAGACCCCAAAAACCTAAGTATCATCAATTTTATCAAGGTCCAAACATTTTTAATATTTCACGTCCGCCATATTCGACCCGCCATTTTGAATTTTAAAAATCCAACATCAGGTTGGAAACGAGCGACCCAAAAAACTTAGGTATCATCAATTTTATTAAGTTCCAAAAATTTTTAATAATTTATGTTTGCGACTTTGGATCCTCCATTTTGAATTTTGAAAATCCAACATCAGATTTGAATTTAGCGACCCCAAAAACCCTAATATACTCAAGCACAATTAAATCGGATTACGTTGAATAATTTTCTTTTGAAATGCCCACATATGTGTCATGATGCAAAAGTGGCAAGACTTTTTTTTGCCCATATATGTGTCACTGACAGTGAAGGGGTTAATTTTTATAGACAATGTATTTGAACAAATAACTCAATGCATCAGCTTGGTGTATAAAAAAATCATTTTTACTAATAAGGGGAAGGTCAGAAGTGGTGTTTTTTGTTTTGATTCATGCTTTTTGATTACTCTAATCTTGTTTGCTCGGGTTGAGAGAACTCTTCAGAACCAATCTGAGTCTTGTAGTGAAGGCAGTCAGTAAGCTTTTCCTAACTATCGTATGTTGAATACCCTTAGATTCAAGATAACCCAGATATTTACATGACTCCCTCAGCCATTGCCTCGATGTCATTCTCGTTCTCATTACCTAGCTATGTGGTCCCTAATTCTCATCTGATTAAACGCACTGTTCTGCATTTATCTAGTCCGAACTCCATGTGGATATCCTTGGAAAACTGCTTTGTGAAATCGATCACTTGCTGAAGTTTCTGGTTTGAACTAGTGTATAGCTTCAGGTTATCCACGTATAGAAGATGAGTCACTTGATGACCATCCTCGTTATCATGTATTTGGAACCCATGAGATATGCTATTTAGTGTTTTGCTGAGTGGGTTCAACGCTAAACAGAACCACAGTGTACTGGAGTATCCTTGAAAGGTACCCGTCGCAATGCGTATTGATCTACTTATCCTTGGTTGTACATGATCAAAATACTTGATGCTTGTACCCAATGTATACAATATGCAAGTTTCTTTGACGTTTATGAGCTTGCGTCATGGCAACAGCGTCTATGGTGACTAGATCTTTACTGCTCCGCGAGTTTTTACAACATCATTTTTGTTCTTCTGTTAGGATGTCATTCTCGTCGCAGCACAGAGGGACTAAATCGCGAAAACCTGGCCAAAAGTATAAAATATTCATAAAATGGGCCAAGTTCTGTTACTCACGGGTTTTTGGGGTAGCTGATTACGAATCCGTTTTTAAAAATTCCGAAAACAAAATGGCGGACAAGTATGCTAAATAAAATTTGGATTTTTGTTTAAATTGGTATATGGGAGTTTTCAATGTCGCTGACTATGAATTCGATGTCAAAAACTTGAAAAACAATGTGGCGGATCCAATATGGCGGGCGAGTATGCTAAATAAACTTTTGTGGTATGGAAGAAACGCTTGCTTGTCGTCAATATGTGATATGTACAAGTTTCTTTGATGTTTACGTGCTTGTGTTACAACAGTGTCTACGGTGACTAGATCTTCACTGCCCCAACGAAAGATGCACACTCCACAGTGGACCAGGCGACCCGGTTCCGTGGCCAAAAGTCGGAAAACACATCAAAATGCACAACAATGAATTGCAAGGTTACTTATATATGGTTTTCGATGGTGCTGATTCTGAATCTGATATCAGAATTTCGAAACACAAAATGGCGGATCCAGTATGGTGGACGCGTATTTAACAAAATTATTGGATCTACTTGAAACGTTGTATCTACGGGTTTTCAAGGGCGCTGATTACGAATATGGAGTCAGAATTTGAAGAAGGAAAAACATTTAGCGGATTCAATATCGAGAACGAAAATATTAAAAAAATTATCTACGTAAAATAAAATACTTTTGTCCGCAGTTAGCTTATAATAAATTAATTCTTAATTATAAAAACTGTGATGTTTGGGGTGCTTTCTGTGTGAGTTCCCCTAGCCTCTCAGGTTAAATTTTGTCTTATATCATCCGATAATTCTGTATCGCCTAAAGTATCAAATGTTTGATGGATACCTGGCAAATCATCGTTTTCGTTCTGACCTTTTCCATCTCATGTGTTGGTTTTCAAAATTATTTAAAAATTTATCATATATATGATCCAAAAACGACTTAGATACCTTTTTTCTCCCCTTTTCAGATAGTTGGAAAAAATCTCTCTGACTGTATGCTTTATTAGAAAGATACGGAAATATACGCTGAAGTAAAGGAATTTCCTTCTTCACTTTAAATCAAATACAAATTTAGTCCTTTTTATTTGAAGAACATAGATCATAACATATGTTCGTTGCGAAGCGCGACGACCAAATCATGCGCTGTAAGCGCGCTCAAACTTTTGGGTTTCTATTATACGATGAACAAAAACAAGCGTGGAGCGCAATGTTTACATGATTTTTAAACCAAATATCGAGCGCGAAGCGCGCGTGTCTTGATGAGAATGTGTTCCTTAAGGTCTATAGAACCTTGAGTAAATTAGTTCTTCTTTTTATGTAAAATTGACATAATGAAAACAAAAGTAGGTCATAACGATGAAGCTTACTAAGAGAGTATTAGGCCGCAAAGCGCGCACACGAAGTGCGAAAACCTAGAGGAACCGAGCTTAAAGCGTAAGGCTTAAAGCTACCATCTTCGTAAAATGTGTATATTAGATTTTATTTGAATTTGAAGAGAACATTGAAATATGGACTTTTTTTTTGCAATATCTTCTTAAATAATTGACAAAATTCCTTCATCCTGGTTGCTTCTTTTACAGAAAATTCTGATAGCTTTCAACCTATTTATTAAGAGAACTATTATTTAACTATCATTTAAGAGAACAAATTTTAAATCTAGTATGATTAACATTAAAACAACTTGAGCAATCATAGAAAAACTTTTCATAATCGATTTGCATCTCTCTGATTCTCGAATAAACAATAAAAAGATAAAAGTAAAAAAAATTCCAGATCCGAAATAAAATATCTGGGTTTTCATAGCTAAATAAAATTTCTCGGTTATTCCCGAATTTTCCGGTCCGGTAGATACCGTAGACATATGATTTGGTTGAAGATTCATCTATTTTGGTTAAAAATTCATGTTTTTTTGTAAAAAATTCAACTATTTGGATAAAGTTCCGAAAAGCGCTTACCTCCGATTAATTTTAAACTCCGTATACCTATGTATTTTGACGCCCTGATCACGAATATGATAGTGAAAATACCCGCAAATTTGATTTTCAAGGTCAAAATCCAAAAAACTATAAAAATGTCATGTTTTTCCGTTTATTTCAGTAAATAACAAAAATTCACAAAAAAGTTTGAAACAAAAGTTGTAGATCTTTTAAAAATACATATTTTATGTTGAATATGTTTTTGCCCTAAGACTGATAGTTTTCGAGAAATTAGACGATAAATATGAAAAAGCACATGTTTCCACGAAACATTAGGGAACAAATGGGGATGGTATGCGTCCTACGTTATTTCTGTGACCAGTCACAGGGGTGCCTTCCCGCCCCCCGTGACACGGTGGAAAGAGGGTCGTGTGTGACCTAAATTATTTATGTGGTCAGTCATAGGGGTGTTTTCCTGCCTTCCATGAGATGTTGGAAAGGGGGTCGTGTGTGACCTAAATTATTTATGTGGTCAGTCATAGGGGTGTTTTCCTGCCTTCCATGAGATGTTAGAAAAGGGATCGTGTGTGACCTAAATTATTTCTGTGGCCAGTCATAGGGGTGCCCCCCCCCCCCAGGAGACGTTGGAAAGGGGGTCGTGCGTGACCTAAGTTATTTCTGTGGCCAGTCATAGGGGTGCATTCCCGCCCCACATGACACGTTGGAAAGGGGGTCGTGTGTGACCTAAATTATTTATGTGGTCAGTCATAGGGGTGTTTCCTGCCTTCCATGAGATGTTGGCAAGGGGGTCGTGTGTGACCTAAGTTATTTCTGTGGCCAGTCATAGGGGCGCATTCCCGCCCCACATGACACGTTGGAAAGGAGGTCGTGGTGACCTAAATTATTTATGTGGTCAGTCATAGTGGTGCCCAACATGAGACGTTGGAAAAGGGGTCGTGTGTGACCTAAGTTATTTCTGTGGCCGGTCATAGGGGTGCCTTCTCGCCCCCCCCCCATGAGGCGTTGGAAAGGGGATCATGTGTAACCTAAGCAATTTTATCCTTCGTGCCGACATTTCCCTTTTCTCTAAAACGGTCAGTCGTAGGGTAAAAATATATTAAAACATAAAATATGTATTTTCAAAAGATCCACAACTTTTGTTTATCGCTTTTTTGTACATTTTAATTATTTATTGAAATAAACGGAAAAGCATGACATTTTTATAGTTTTTTGGGGTTTTGACCTTGAAAATCAAATTTTCGGGTATTTTCACTATCATATTCGTGATCAGCACCCTGCCGAACGCTCCAAGGGAGATAGAGTCGATTGTCCAAAACGAGAAGTGCCAAATTTTCTGGAACTACGATTTTTGGACAGCAGTCTCCGTTACACACTCAAAGCCTGAGATTGTTCGCCAAGACTTCGAGAAGCGAACTATATTCGTGATCGAATTCTCGGCTCCTTCCGAATACAACATCTCTGCCAATGACAAAATAAAATGAGGAAAGGTACAAGACCTTAAAAGGGAGCTGCAACGACTGCACCAAAAATATTCGGTACAAGTAATTTTTCTTGTGATAGGTGCTCTCGGAGGCGCGAAACTATCACTGGTTCGTTACCTTAAAGTCATACCATTTTTCTGGAAAATGTTGGAATTGATTGTTTTTCAATTTAAGATTTTCCTTCATCGTCTGAATTGATGCAGATATTCTTTAAAATAGCATTGGTTTCATTATATTTGTTAAAATAGATCAATTGTTAATGTTGTATATAAATTAATAAATTCAAAGCTTTGGGCTGAAATTTTTTTTTCTCACTGAACGATCACATATGAAATTTTCTTGATATTTGAAATGAAATAATAAAAATTAATAATAACAATTGCTTATTGTTAATTTTACATGAAAACAGTGTGTGCAAATCTCTCTCACAAAAGTTTA
Source organism: Andricus grossulariae (assembly GCA_011634705.1). Classification (NCBI taxonomy): domain Eukaryota; kingdom Metazoa; phylum Arthropoda; class Insecta; order Hymenoptera; family Cynipidae; genus Andricus; species Andricus grossulariae. The sequence continues at coordinate 105,241,761 of JAABKJ010075445.1, read as the reverse complement.
AAGCTGTTTTGGCGCGAAAATTTTTGTCCAGGCCAAAGTGCCAAGGTTTTATATTTATTTATTTCATTTGTTTAAAAAATAAACAATTGTTGTATTTTTACAAATATAATTAAAAATATCTATTATTTCTAAAAATATATACATCAATTCAGATGATAAAAAGAAAACCGCTATTGAAAAAACCACAAATTCCAGATTTTTGCCACAAATTGTTTATAACAATTCAAATTGTTAATAATTTATAGATATTCTGACTAAAAATCAATCTCACAATAATTTAAAACATATCAGCTGAGAACAAATCCTTTTCAACAATAATTACACTATTTGGCTATTTGCTAATTCAATTTGTTTATAATAATCAAAACATACAATGATCAAATTTTTTGTATGCTGAGATTACTTCTGCGTTGATTTGAGATGATTTTCATTATATGAAAACCGTTGTTGAATAGTAAATAAATCATTATGTGCAAAATCTCGATTTTCTCGTACTTTGAGTAAACATATAATAAAAAAACAAATGCAAATTTAGGAATCTGTGACCATTGTGTTCTTTGAAATTTATTGCACTTCAATTTAAAGAAAAATAGCAAATCGGGGCGAAATTGAAGGCTATGCTCGAGATGCTCTAGCGGCTAACTCATTGCTAGATCCCTATGTGTCTACGCTTTTGGCGTAATACGGGGTAGTTCATAAAGAGCCCAATGTCGCTTCTGGAGAACCAGCCTTTGTAACAATCATAAGAACTCATTATAGTTGGACAAAAAAATAAATAAACTTTAATATTAAACAACGGGGGGCGCTGCTAAGCAAGTATGGCAGTCGGTCGCATGTTTAATCACTCATCAAAATTTTGGTTTTAGGGGCTGAGTTCGTGAAGTGTAATGTATAAAGTTCTTTTAAAGTAACTATTTGTCACTAATGTTCTCGGTTTTGGAGATTTGTGAGTGTTACAACCATTACTGCAATCAATTTTAAGAAAAAAGCTGTTGGTGTTCAAACCGCCAATTTCTCAAGATCGTTATGTCAGGCGTACAGTGTGTTAGTGTTACCATCTCTGTCTCACGTCAGTTACTCCATACAATGGCTCTTGAAATCTCTGAGGATAAATTTGAACTCTTAACGAAAAAAATGGGAAATCTGGAGTCCTCACTTTCAGCTCTCCACAGCAAAATTGACGATCTTACGCTAGAAAATCAAGATCTTAAAGTCGAGCAAGAAAAGCTGAGATCGGTTATTATGGAACAAGACCGGAGAATCGAGGCTATGGAGAGAGCGTTGAGAAGCAACAACCTGATTATTTTCGGTGTTATTGAGGAAGACGACGTGGATCTGGTGCAGTCAGTATGTGGTATTTTCAAGCAGCATCTCAATATTGAAATACGCTCAGACCAGGTCGAATATGTCAGACGGATTGGAGGAATAAGCCGCGACAAACCCCGTCCCCTCCTTACTCAGCTACGTTCCATTAAGGATAAGAAAATTATCTTATCGCGGCTGAAAAATCTACGCGGCACTGGGATCAGCATTGCGGAGGACTATACTAAAAAAAGTCCAAACTGAAAGGAAGACTCTTCCTCGATACCTTAAGGAGTCTAGAAATTGTGACCTGAAAGCCAAATTACCTGTGAATAGGGCGGAACCATTCGAAAAAAGTAAAATGGGGGAAGCAAGCGGTATACAGGGAAACTATTTGCAATATCTATACAAAAATCCACATTATTGAGATTTTTTTCGGAACCAAGAACAATAACTTTTGGGATTCAGAGCTGACCGAGTCTACTATGAAATACACTTACGAACTAAACAGAATTGTTATTTTTCCAGTTATATATAAGTCTGAGAATTGTAGATTTTTTACATGTTGTCAACGAGACTATTTGCAATATCGATACAAAAATTGACATTATTGAGATTTTTTTCGGAACCGAGAACAATAGCTTTTGGGATTCTAAGCTGATCGAGTCTGCTATGAAATACACTTACGAAATCAAAAGAATTGTAAGTTTTCCAGTTATATATAAGTCTGAGAACTTTAGATTTTTACATGTTGTTAATGATACTATTTGCAATATCTACAAAAATGGACATTATTGAGATTTGTTTCGGAACCAAGAACAATAACTTTTGGGATTCGAGGCTGACCGAGTCTGCTATGAAATACACTTACGAACATTGATTGAAACCCACTGAACATCTAAGCAGGGGCTCGAGAATGTTTTTGGAATAGATTCCCGAAGTCTAAAGTATTGATCAGTTTCAGGCAAGCATTCTAATCTCTCTCCAATCCCATGATCAAATTTGCGCGAGAAGCCGATCTTGGATGGCAGTCGATGGCATAATCTTAACTGTTCTTCGAGAGCAACTGTATGGCAAATATTAAGCCTTGAAGTTGTTGCCGTTGCTATTGCTTTGAGTTCCCTGTGTTTCGATTCGAATCTCATTACACTCAGATGTGATAAAGGACCAGACATTTAAATGATTTTGGGATAATTTGTCATGTTATGGTGCTTGGGTTTTAATGCATCATTAAATAGCTTGTGATATAAAGTATGGTGCTGAAAAATAATTGATTCCAAAATATTTGAAATGTTAGCACTAATGGATCTGGAAAAACAATGATCCATTATTTCTCTTAAAACAAAGAAAAAGTGCCATACTTCATTGTTCAGATCAATGGAACCTTCAAGTATATCTGAAATAAGCAGAGGAAATATCAAAACAAACGTGTGCATTTCACTAGCGGACATCAAAATGTGTTTATTCTGGATCTCGAGTAGTGTCAAAGAAGTTGGATTATTTTTGAAAGCATTTATCACGTAATTAAATGATTTTAACTTCGCGTTTAATTTATGAATGCATAGCACTTTCTTCGTGCAAACAAGGTAAAATAAAATGTGCCCCATATCATATCTGCACACTCCTTCCAGCAAATCATGCATTATATCAACAAAATAATTGAGAACAACGTGGAAAAATGTAACGAGATTCCAAATGGAATTTTCCTTTATACCAGTTTCCTTTTCACTCAGAAAGCCATCTACTTCATACTGCTGTGGTGTTCTCATTAATTTTTCCTCGATAGAACAGTTTTTTTGAGCTTCGTGTTTTATCATCTTGCAAAATCTACCATAGTAATTCGCATTTGCACCCTCCATGAAGCCTAAAGCACTGTTAAGCGCTTCATTGCCTTTCTCTTTCTCAAGGTCAAGATAGTGCAAATACGAGAGAGTTTCATTCAAGACTACCTCTAAGGAGAAAAACTTTGTAAGGACTTCACGCATAGAGACCAATTTAGCCTTAACGGAAGCTCTGTCCTGAATTTTCCTACCTTCCTGGAAAATATTTGCCAGTCGATCGCCCACTATGTAATCCCTAGGTTTGGTGAAATTCCCCGTGTTTTCAATGGCTTTTAATCTTCGATATTCAGTGGACAAATTGTCCCGGAAAGGCTTTACAACTGCATTGAGAATATCATCCAAACAGAACGCGGAGGCAGGAACGTCATCTGCAAAACCCAGTGAAGCACAAAAAGGCTTTATTGTTGCAACGATGTTCTCCAGTAATTCACTTACTTTTGGAATTCACTTACGTTTGGAAAGATGTTCTTGATTTGTTCAGCCAAATCTGCAAATCTGTTCATAGAGATTCTGAAAAGTGAAAGATTCCATGAAACTTTATATTAAACGCCGGAGGCAATTCTAGACATTTCATACTCACTCTGAATCGGGATCAATAAGCTCATTTTCGATTATGAGATCAGACATAGCATTCTGATTCGTCAAATCCAAAAATGGCTTAGTTTTCGGATTATTCTGTGGGCCAAAATAGTTACTTTGGATTGCTTTGCCTCTTGTGCAATCCAAGTAACTCTCTACAGTCCTCTGAAATTAAAGAAAAAAATTCAATGAGGTGCTTATAAAATGAGCACCATGGGAAATAAACAATTCAAGGCCAAATTTCTAACTAGTCTATGTTGAATTTCATATCTAAATTATTTTGAAAAAAATACTTACACCAGATGCCCGAGCAATTCACGCCTACCCCGAAAGGGAAACGGCTTAATGATATAATAATAATAATAATAATAATAATAATAATGATAATAATGGTAAAATAGGTAGTAATACCAGTTATATATTTGATGGAATGCTGGATCACAGCAAAATATATTTAAAAATATATTTCAAGAGAAGAATTATACCAGAAAATCTTGATTAAGCAAAAGAGATTACGAAAGTACTGGAAGAAATTATCAAACAAAAAAGACTGCATTTAATGAAAAGGAAAGTTTTTACCATTATAAAATTTGTATGCTTTTGCAATTCTCATTGAATATATAGTACATATATTTTCTTCTAAAAATGAATTTGTTTAAAATTTTCACATGGTTCTATTTTAATATTATAGTTTAGATAGAAAAGTTGTATTTATTATTGAATAGGTTGTAGCCGCGTGTATGTTTTCATGCAAACTGAAAAATAGTCAAACTCTGAATTTGTGTATGAAAAATAATGATAAATTTTCAATGTATCCTAGGAAAAAGTTTTTGGAAATACAGTCTTTGTTGATTCCGCGAAGAAATTGAGCCTATTCTTTGAAAAATGGTCAAACTCTGAATGTCTGTTCCTTAAAAAACAAAATACTCTGAATATGTTTACGATAATTGTTTAAATAATTATTAATTATTTTCAATTCTCAAAGTCTCGTAAAAAAGAGTTGTTGGAAATACATCCTTGGTAATTCCGTAAATAAATTAAGCCTATTCATTGAAAAGTAGCCAAACTCTGCATTTTTTATGAAAATTGTTCAAATAATTGATAATTCTTTTAAATTCACAAAGCAACATAGAAAACAGTAATCGGAAATATATTTTTGGTTGACATCGTAAACAATTTCAGCCTATTCGTTGAAAAACAGGTAAGATCTGAATATGTTAATGAAGATTGTTAAAATAATTAATAACTATTGTATATTTTCAAAGCATACACTGGAAAAAAGAATTCCTGGAACCAAGAAAATGCATTTACTTGAATCCTATTTCTTAGCATCAAGAAAATATTCTTTAACCGCAGTAATTTTTATTTAAACCAGACACATATCTTTTGTCGATCGAAATAAATGAATTCTTTGGCTATATTTTCTTGATTCGAATAAATATTTCTTACAGTCATGAAAATGATTTCTTTGACTCAAAAAGTGTAGATTCATTGAAATTGGGTTAGTCGCTCAAAGAAATATTTATTTGATTCAATGAGTTCGATTCTTTGAATTGATTCGGACGCATTTGAATCAATTAATTTTGCATACTTGAATCAAGTTTTTAGGTTTATTTGAATTAAAAAAATAATGGTTTAATTCAAAATAATATTAATTACATTAAAAACATATTCACTAATTACAAAGAGTTCATGCATTTATAACAATGGAGCGCATTTATTTAGATGCTCTGTGAATATGAATCAGTGAAAAATTCACTGATTGAAATAGTATCTAGACATTTTACTGATTATTCAGTTATTCCGGACTTGTCACTAATCAATTCAGTAACACCAGAGTAAATCATGCGAGACATAACCTCTAAGTTTGAGAGTAAAGCGTTGTTGTTATTCTTTTACATGAGTAGCAAAAATAATTGTTTAAAGAAAGAAATTCGTAAATTTTCGGACTATAAGTGTGCTGAATTTTCTGTGGGAAAAATATACTCTAACTCGCATAAAAAGTACTTATTTGACGGGTGTGTACATGACAGTCGAATCTTGAAAGTAAAGAAATATGTAAGGTTTGTTGTCATTTAGAAACATCAAACCTTTTCAAATTTTTTAATATTTGATCACATTTATGGGTTTTATGTTTTTACTATGATTATTTAATTGAATCTACAATCAGTGACTTTTCACTGATTCAGATTTAGAGAGTGAGCAAGATATTGTGTTAATATAAATATTTATTTCTTCAGTTGAAGGAAATATTTCATTTGCTTACTAGAATTCAATTCTTCATAACAAATAAACAGTTATTCAAAAAAAGTAATTTTTTTTTTTAAATTAAATGTTTAATAATTTGGCGTAATTTGTTTCGATTAATTACTTCTTTAGATTGAAGAAAGATGTTGTTAAATTCAATATCCATATTTTGATTCAAAGAAATATTTCTTGGGCATCTTCTTGTCAAGGAGCTGTTCGCGGAAGTTTTTCTCCTGTGCTTTCTTAATCTGGGCCTTCAGGAGTGAGTACTCGAGATAGATAAGATTTTATGCATTTTGCTCATCCCTGATATTGAAGTCGAGGCCGAGTGTTTCAGCAGCCTCCTCCGCTGCTTTATACAGAAACGCTCCTTTGCCCACTTCTTCGTGTTTCCTGACGTAATTAAATGTTCAACAAAATAGTTAAATATTTAACCAAATAGTCCAATTTTGAACCTAAAAAGATGAACTCTCAAACAAAAAGGCAGATTTTTATCCAAGGAGATTCATCTGCTATCAGAAAAGAAAGAATTTTCAAGAAAATTGTCAAATCTTCAACGAAAGTGATGAATTTTTAACTGAAATGATAAATGTCAAGAAATAAAAATGAATTTTAAACAAAATAGTTTAACTTTGAACTAAAAGACATAAGTTTTCAACTACAAAGACGAATTTTTTCCAAAACAGTTGCACTTTTCACTCGCTAATATTACTTTTCTACAAAGAAGACGACTTTTCAATGAATTTTCTTTTTAACTAAGTAGTTCAACTTTCAACCCAGAGTTTCAATTTTTCAACCAACAAGAAAATAGATACAGTAACATCCAGAGACATGAATCTACAAACAGAAAAATAAATTTTAAATAAAGTGGTTCAACTTCTACAGAAGTAATTGAATTTTATATTTGAAAATGGAATAGTTCTACCAACTCGATAATTTTTTAACTAAAATGTTGAATCTTCAGCTTGAATACTTACATTTTCATTTAAACAAATTAATTTTCAACAACAGAAAGAAACGGAATTATCAATATTGTCAGTAATCAAGGAAATCTTTAAGTGAATGCAAAATTATCAGAACTCTTAACTGGGATTAAACATATTAACTGATTTTCTATTATCTTTTTTAATTTTCTCGTAATTATCTATTAAAGCTAATGCAGCTAATCAAAATGCAATTTATAAATATTTTAGAAATTTTTCTCAACCGGCTTTAATCCTCCAAGAATGAGAAGGTGGCACGCGGAAAGCAACTAGCCGCACGTATTGTGAAAAAATTGTAGGGTGGCGGCCCTGCTGCTACCCCTAAAAATAGCCAGCAACCATGGACACAGGGACTATACACAGTACTGTGTTTCCGGTTTCAGGAGCAAAAAACACAGTTTATTTTCTATTAAAGAAAGAAAAAAAAAACAAGAACGTTTTCCGGAAAAATCGCTCTGCCCATACATATTTACATGCCTTTATCCTATGTGGTAAAAATATTACATCAAACAGTTCATCCTTGTAGACGTATTTTGTATTATTCTAAAGACCCAAAAGTTTGAAGCATTAAATTAAAAGAAAGTAACATAATGTGATTTCAGTTTAAACATGAAAATTATAACGGAAAGTAATGTTAAAATATTTGAAGAAACGCAATTGTTTCTTCGGTTATAGGAATCAACACCAACCTTAAATGTAATAATAAAAATTCTGATCAAACAGGAATCAGAACTAAAGCAATAAATGCTATTGTAGACATTGGACCTGTAGAAAGTTTCCTCTCTAGAAGTTTTATTGTAGGAATTGCGTTCCGGTCTTTGCGGTCGGAGACCCGGGCGGCAGCCCAGGGCGCTGCATCCAGGGGGCGCCGCAATTGGGACTAAGCCTATTTAATTCCGAAATAATTATCCAAAATGACCTGGCTATAAAATTTTGTCCGACGAGAGACAATGCAGTTCTAAGAGCTTATAACTTTGGTTTACTTGTTTCACATTATTAATAAAAATGTAGCAGCTTAGATAGTATCAATCCTTATCAACGAGCAAACAAGAAATTAAACGAGTTTCACAGGTGTCGAGCATTTTATTCTACTGCTGCTTTTAGTAATTTACTTGAATAATGATGATGTATACTCGAAACTTTATACTTAACTCAGGCTGCATTAAAAACCAATTCTACCGATTCCATGGCTGTTCACTGAAAAATCCAAGGCCTTTTCCTATTTTCGGATAAAAATCAGGAATATGAAATAAAAACAGCGTAAACTTAATTGTAATAGAAATGTTCAAATCGCGATAACTTCGCTGAAAGTCAGGAATATAGTCCAAATATTTTGATTTTAGAATTATAGAAAAACAAGAATCAACTGTTTTGAATGCCCTTAAAAGCAAATAACATATTTTAAGCAAACGATGTTATAGCTTTCACGCAATATATCGTCTTTGCTCAAAAGCATTTTACAAGAATTACTTGTGAATGCAGGACTTCCGTGTACAAAAATCAGTGACACAGAAGACAGCGTGAACTGGCTAACATACCAACGGGCATCATGTTACGCGTGACTAGTTTTCTTTGTATATTGTGTACTGCTTGAATGGATAAATGAGGAACGTGTGAGGAATACAGAACCGTTTTTAATTGCAAAGAAAATGTCTTTGCTTGTCAAGATAAAGGATCTAAACAATGCGAGGGTATTTCTCGGTTTTGAAAAGAAAATACTGCTTGTGCAATTTATTTTACTCTAAGTTCACAACACCCGCCCTATCATGGCATCTTGTTTACGTATCGTTCTATTACTCAAAGACGAATTAATTTGCCACTCTGAAAATTAGGAGTCTTATAGGAAAGAATCTCAGCTTTCTTTTAAAACTATTTTGAAGCGAAAAAAAGTGTCGAAATTTGAAAAAAAGTCAAAATAATTTTTGATTTTCAAAAATGAAGGTCAAATTTGGACTTTTTTTAAAAATCGGTACGGCCACCAAAAATTTGGTGAAAAAATTTATCAAAAACATATAAGTGAAATTTCGTTTAAAGCAATAGGAAAAAAGTTACACATGTTGGAAAGTACGGCTTTGCTTGAAAAACCCAAAAATTGTAGCCCCTCAACTTTGAACAATAATTATCAAAATTAATTAATTTTTGGTGTGAGGAGTGCTATCTGATAGAACTACCATTGCGCCAATTTTTAGCCCGATCGGACAACTTTCATTTTCGAGGTGGGTACACTTGAGAAATTATGCCCCATTTGTAGAGTCAGTAATGTCGGTAACGTCGGTAATGCGCGAAATGGCAACCACGGGTGCGCCCGTTGATTGATATTTTTACGGCTTTCGGAATTGAAAATCACAAGTGCTTCTGTCGATCGGAAATTCTCATCTTGCGAAAATAACTTAAGAATGGCAATTATAGGTGCTCCCCTTCTTTGCGATTCTCGTCGGTACTCCCACTACCATAGGTGCGCCTATTGATAGGGAGAGCCCGAGAGTCTTCCCTGGGGGCGAGCTCCCCGATCTGCTCTGTTCGTCGCGCCCAGCTGAACTGCCATTCCTCCCTCGTGCAGTCACTTAAAAGGGTTAATCTCCGTGATAGCTGTCTGTTCGCTACAAGTAGAGATAGGGGCTCGCTAGGCTCAGCGACGGGACCCCGGTTAACGTGTGCTTTGATACAATCTCAAATTGACAGGAACCTAAAATTGAAACAGGTTCGGTCGCGGATCACGATTAGAAGTGCAATTTTTAGTTTAAAAAAAAATAATAATAATAAAAACTCACTCCTGAGATACTGAGTTGCTCGATTGGGAGAAAATGATTTTCATCAAAAAAAGTTAACCAATTCCGAGTAAACCATTCAAGAATTTGGAGGTTCAAATTTTATATGTTTTGAAAATCGTTTTTGGATTGCGACAAAAAGTCTATTTTTTAATTTTTTTCAATAATAAAAGCTTTCTCCCGAGATGTAGGTAGTCTATAAAAAGAAGAAAGGTATATGTTTGTTTATAAATAAATGATAATAATTAAAAAGAAAAAAAACTTTTCTGATTGCTAGGCAAAAATTTGAGTGAAAAGACCTTATGAAAGTTACTTTTTGTAGAAAATGAAGATTGAAAATTTTAGGATGGAATTTGATTGGACTTTAGTGCTGAAAAATTGGCAAAAAGTTTTATTTAAGATCTTCTTTGAAAAAATAAGTATTTTATTATTTGTCCTTGTGCAATATAGCCGGAATACGGAAAGATGTCAAACATATTTCGTAATAATTATTCCGCTAGTTTTACGGATGATGAATTTACTAGATATAAAGTTAAATTTGCGTTATGTGAATGTGTCGATCCGTGTAAGTTGAACCTAAGCCATTTATCAACAGAAGAAAATGAACTTCCTGCAGTTGCCGCTTTAGATCTGCTGACTTATTTGGTGGATACTACAGACTTTTTGACCAACGAACAGTTCAAAGCTTATAAATGCGCCTAGGCTCATACTTTTTTAACTGATGACTGGATTCAGTACATGAAAATGAAGTCCTTACCAAGTGGAAATGTGAGAGTTTGTTCCAAGGTAAGTGGTTCGCGTAATGATACTACTGTACAATTTTATCGGTTTCATATTATTTCTAAAATAGTTAACCCTTAAATGACACCGGGGGTCCAAAAGACCCGAGACGTTTTTCAAGGTTCCATGAAAACTCGATAAATTGTTTCATCCACGTCTCATTTACGTGATTATTTGGAGGTGTGTCATTTAAGGGTTAACAATATTATTGGTATTATTATCATTTATTAGGAACATAATGAATTATAAAAAATTGAAGAATTAATCAGTACAATGAATGTTAAATAATTTACAGAATGAATAGAAAAAATCATTGTACAGTAAAGTCCCCTTCATTTCAAGTCCCCCGTACACGGCTATTTCAAATTGCGCAGTTCTGCCAACTCAGTCACGTTCCATTCTTTTGTCGATTGACGACCTTTAAGTTTCACTAAATAAAATAAAATATCCTAAATTTCAGGTTAGTGGCACCTCAAATTAGTAACCTCAAATTTCGGAAAGTTGCTTGTATTTCGTGACACTGAAAGGTCGCCACTCGAGAAAGTACCAATTCAAACGTATGCCGTTTGGTCTCACCGGGGCCCCAGCAACCTTTCAACGGTTGATGGACAAGGTCATCATCCCGGAAATGAGACCACACGTATTTGCATATCTCGACGACGTGATCGTCGTCGCTGGAACATTTGACGAGCATTTGTACTGGTTGAAGCGGACCATTAGGCGCCTAAATGAACCCGGACTAACGCTCAGCCCAGACGAGTGTAAATTATGTCAAACGGATTTCAAGTTTCTGGGATTCAAGGTGAACAAAGATGGGTTGCTAGTAGACGATGATAAGGTCCGCCCCTTACTTGAATATCGTCGACCCAGAAATGTTGAACAAGTCAGACGTTTCATAGGGGCTTCATCAGGGTATAGGCGATCCATCAAGGACTACCCTAGAATCTGTGAGCCACGTACTCGTATAACCAGACTCCAGACTCTAAAAACAGCCTTGGTGTCATCGCCTATATGGGCGTACCCCTACTTCAATCTATCATTCTGCGTTCAAACTGACGCAAGTGATTTTGGTTTGGGGCTAGTACTCACCCAAATTCAAGACCAGCACGTGCGTATGATCACATACGCTAGTCCAGTGATGTCCAAAGCGGAGCGGAACTACTCGACTACCGAAGCAGAGTGTCTGTCCGTAATACGGGCCATCAGAAAGTTTCGCTACTATCTCGAGGGGTACCAGTGGTGACTGACCATAGTAGCCTCCGATGGCTATACAACCTCAAAAACCCGACAGGCAGATTGCCGCGCTGGGCGTTGGATCTCCTAGAATATAGTTTCAAAATTTTTCATCGGAAGGGATCGATGCACCAAATGCCGGATGCTCTTTCCCTCATGTTCGAGAATGGATAAATCAACCATAATGCGGCCATGATGCCTTTCGAGGACGAGTGGTATGCCAGGCGGCGAGAAGCTGTGTTGAAGTCACCCGGGAAGTACCATGATTGGAAAGTGATCAACGGAGAGCTTCTTAAGTACCGGAACAATCCGCTGTTGAAAGACATCATTGACGATTATGATGCTTGGAAACTCGGGGGTCCCAAGATTCTCCAGTCAGACCTGGTGCATGAAGTGCATTGCACGCCTGAAGCCGACCATTCAGGTAGGGAGAAGACCTACCATGGTGCCGCAATTCGTTATTATTGGCCTGGCATGTTCAAAGACATTACACCTTCCGTTAGAAATTGCGAGACATTCCAGCTCAATAAACCTGAGCAAGCCCAATCGCGTGGGCTTATAACCCAGCGAATAGTCCAGGAGCCATGGACAGTCGTGGCAACCGATGTCATGGGTCCTTTCCCTCGGAGTAAACAGGGATATGAATACCTACTGGTATTCCAGGACTTATTTACGAAATGGATCGAGTTGGCACATTGGAAAAAGGCCAATGCGGAAAGCATTAATGAAGCTTTTCTTGAACTGATTGTGACTAGGTGGGGAACACCTAAGGTGCTGCACTCAGACAGTGGCACAGAATTTAATAATAACGTGGTGAACGACCATACTGTGGGGTTTGTTATCCACCGCTCGTTCACACCGCTTTATCATCCTCAGGCTAATCCTGTGGCGAGAACCAATAGAGCTCTCAAAACTATGATCAGATCATTCATTGACCAAGATCATAGAAATTGGGTCCTCCATCTCAATGAGTTCCGATTTGCCTACAACACGGCACTTCATAGTATGAGCCGAGTGACTCCTGCGTTTTTAAATTTGGGTCGGAAGCCTACTCCCGAGTAGTCTACTCCGGGAGCTTACTCCCAGAGTAGTCACACTAGTGTGACTACTCTGGGGAACTGACGGACACTAGTCGGTGGGTCTTTAACTAAGGAGTGATCCTTCCAGGAGGTAATGGCAAAGCCTCCTGGAATATCAAGGGCGCGAGTCCTCATGCTCCCAAGCTACGCCCCACAGCCCGACAGAGGGCAGTGGCTGCGGTAACCTTACCTGGAGCAACTCCTCAGGCTAATCTTCTTGACAAGAGGAAGAAAGGCTCCAGAGAAACTCCCCCAAATAGGGAGTTAAAACGGCAGAAGGCTCTGGAAACACAGGGCCTTACGTTCACGCAGATGTCTAACAACACCTTGGTGAAGGTTCTCGTTGCGTCGGGTTATCCTGAGAACTGTCTAGCTCTTGATGAGTTGGACAGGATGAGGGATAAAATCTCTAAAGAGATTGACGCATTACCCCGCGAGGAGCGCGCCCCCAGATTCAATGACATCTTCATCAGGTCGGGGGCCATCGTTGTGGAGGCCGCAGACACCTGGTCGCGAGACTGGTTTGTGGAAAAAGCCCCAACGTTTAGGCTCAAAGAGGGCCTAAACTTGGCTCGAATGAGGAACCTCACATAACAACCTTGTGAAGCTCTTCACTTGGGGTGATCGCTAGAGAGATTGATCAGCAGCCTGGGTCGGAGCAGTGTTGCGGAACGAACGTATTATTTAAATAAACAACACGAAAATTCTTGATCAATCTGAAAAGAAGAAATCTACACCACCTTCCCAGCACTACTACTTTTCAACCGTGCGAGTCACGCCTACCCCGAAAGGGAAATGGCTTGATGGTGTAATAATGTAATGATAATTAATTTGTACATTGAATCTCTCCGTGTGCACTATCTCCATATCTAAGAATGATAAATCTTTGCGAATAAATGCAGATTTGGATATTTTCAATGAGAAATTCACATTTCACCTTCAAGATATTTAAATCATAGTTTCCTCTCTAGTAATAGCAAGTTTTTGTGAGGTTTCTGACTGTGTGTTGTATCTGAGTGTGCCTTTCTGAGGGCGTTTTAGATTCTGGGAATGCGAGTAATGTTATTGTTCTATATAAAACGAGAATAGGGTGTATAATACTTACTTTATTTATACGATTCCATGTAATGCGCTATTTCTACATGTATTCTGTACGTTACAACACAACAAGATATGTAAATAATTCAAAAAATAATTTTGAAGAAAATTGCAAAATTATTATCGATTATTATCAGTCGAATTCACAGCGGCATCCTTTTATCACTTGCACACTTTTCCTTTTCCGAGACCACGTCTATTATTCCAAGAAAAAATTTATTTTCCATTCAAATTGCAGTGATGCTGTATTCGCCAACCATTCGGAATTGTATAGGTTAAAGTGTACCAAGCTTTGCTTGAAAGTGATCTTAAAATGGTATTAAATTGGTATTACTTTTCACGAGAGCGAGATGCTTTATATTCATTCCAATTTTAAACAACACTGAAACGGCACTGCCCAGTGCCGTTTCAGTGCTGCTTGTTTAAAGCTACTCAGATTCCAGTTTTAAATGCCTGCAAAAGTTCCCTTTATACTTGCGACTAGGCTACCAAGTAGATCAGCTGAAAGGGATTAAAAATTAAAATATTTTAAATTGTAAAATTACCTCTGCGAAAGCTAGAAATACAGAATCTACGGGGTTCGATAATTTCAGATATCTAACTATTTTTTTAGAAGTTTAAAATTGGTATGAATATAATGTATCTCGAAAATGGAACCAGATATGCCAAAACAGACAACATTTTTTAATTCAACTCCAGAATAGTATATTAGTATATAATTTATAATTATAAGATATATATGAAAAAATTTATAAATTAAGAAAAGTGTTAATAAGTTGAAGAAAATTTTAAAAGGGATCCGGGTTAGTCGCGGCCAACTACTGTATATTACTTTGCCCGCCCAGTACGTGACGAATACAATAGGACCATTATATGTGACCGTCCGCGAAGAAAGGGACCTAATGCGTCAAAGCTGAATTTTACAGGACGGGCGATCGTAGCAGAGCCCGCAAGGCAGCATTTGAGTAGTGGGGATGCGTCTACGAAAAGCATCCCCTCCATTTGCCGCACACTTTTAGCCACGAGCCAGTGGAGCTCACGGACACGCCGCGTACAGCTGTAGTGGTAAGTGGTGGGGCTGGCTTTCGTAGGCCTCTTGTTCGGTCTCCGCGTACGCTTATCATGCATATGTTTGTAGCTTAATAACAAGAAAAGTAATTAACCTAAACAATTTCTGATTATTGGTAATGAAAGAGTAACTCAGAAACTATCGATTGGTGTAAGAAAATGAAAAGCGATTTTTTCCGCATTAGGTCCCTTTCTTCGCGGACGGTCACATATATATATATATATATATAAACGTGACGTAGGCGTATGCACCAACGTCCGAAGACGCAGCGACGTCCCTATCGGCCCTATATAAATCCCGAAAGACCAGCATGGGGCAGTTACAAGTTATAGTTCAGTTCAACGCTCTTCTCTATTTTTCTACGATTTTCTTCGATTCGACTGTCCAGTGTCCAGTGTCTCAAAACGGTATTTCTCGCGTGTTAGTGTGTGTGCCCTTGTGACAGTGTTGTGCACCGGAAAACCCAAAGCTGGGATTTCCCATCTTTTGGAATACTTTGAACGAATTCCATCTTGAATTGGACCCACCATTGTTAACCAGTGAATCTCTTTTAAAAACCCCAATTAAGAATTCACATAATTCTGAATACACATGAAGGTGCACATCTCCTTCTTCCACACCACTACTCGGAGATCTCAAAGACGAATCATCATCTAAATCTCATTTGATTCTTCAATCAAATCAATACACCGGTAAGTCTGAATTCTAATAAATCTAAAATTCATTGATCTAACTCCCTTTGGGGTGTCGAGCAGGTACACGAGCGCTCGGGCAGATGGAGCGCGCGCTCCACCCCTCGGTCTAATAACTCCGAACTGTGTACCGGAAAAGGTTCAACGTTCCTTCGAAACAATATTTTGAAGTTAGCTTCAGTTTTGTATTCTCTTCTATTTGATCCAAAAACATTCATGAAAAAAAATGTCTAAACAACTTTTTTAGCAAGTTGAAATGATTTTTTGTTGTTGCAAACAGCACATTTTTTCAAACTTGAGAAAAATTGTAAATTTCACCATTTTTTCGGGGGTTTCTTGGTTCACATCGAAAAAAAATATATGAAAATAAAAATTTTCCTTGGTTTTTCATTTCCGACAAAAATTACGAGTTCCAACTCTCCCGCCCATCTGCCTCAACTGTCACGTATATTCATATGATTTCTATAACTTGGAAACACACTTTACTTTTTAATAATTATGAAATCAAATTAAATGTCTACAATTTATGTAACTTTTTATTTCCTGTTAAAGAAATGAGTCTCAGACAAGAGGAAGAAGTTATTTCTACACGGACTCCCACGTCTTCTCCCAATGTCTTGTCATCTACGCATTCTACTGCTCTTTCAGTGTCACGCTTCGATGGACGTACACCGAAACTTCAACTAAAGGGAAAAAAGTTGTTACCACTTTTTTCTTTCAGCAGTCCCAATAGGAGTGAAATTGAGAATGAGGATCCACAGGGCTTCAAATCACAAGCTTTCAGTACACCGTATGGAAAAGGTGAGGATAGGGAGATTGCAAGCACTCCTTCTAATCGGGGCAAAGTCAACGAAACTTGTATTACACCGTCCGGAAATGGTGACGTCGCAGAAATTGTTAACACTCCTTCTAGACAGGGCAACATTTCTAATGTATTTTTAAGTGAAAGTAATGAACTGCCTACTCTTCCCACTGAAGGTCGCGTTACAACACCTTCACGAATTCGAGAAGCATTTCCTAAAACTTGTGGGATTACTCAGAATTCCCAACCATTGTCGCCAAAATCTTTGCGTTTGAATACTTATAGAACAACGATAGCCGTGTTGAGAAGTCGTTTGAATCGACTACAGCGAATACGGAGCGAAAAAGATATCATTAAAATTAATTTTAAAATGAAACCAAGGTAGACTTTCTGCAATCCTTTTACAAAAAAAAAAGATTATATCACAGATGATGTTATGGTCTTATATTTAGTTAATAACACTTAATTCTTTGATAAGTATGACGTTTATAAAATAGATGTGCAAGTGTTTATAATACTGTTTAAGAAAAATTGTGCTAACAAATTAACTCTTATGCAAGCTCTTTTGTGCAATAAACAAATTATTTCATACCTTTAATCGTTTTTTATTATTATTCCCTTTTTTTAGGATAATAAATAGAAAAATAGTGAGTTCATGTTACATTGAAGAATGTTATGACATTCAAATTTCGCGGTTATGGTAGACTTGGTTTTGCAACCGAGACAGAGATGGCGCTGAAAATCGTGTACGCGAAAATACATTGGGCTCTTATGGCAGCTTCCACTGGTATACCAAAAGGTACCAAAGGCGCGAAAATTCAAAGTAGGCATTAATCAATAATATTCGAAGTCCTATTTATTGAATTTTAAATTTCAAATTCAAACCATGTAATTTAGACCAACCTAATAAGTAAAGAGAATTTTTTGAAGTGTGTTTGAAATGGGAAATTATAATTAGGAATGGAAAAAACTTCATAACAATAAGTTTCAGTCTTTTTAGGTTATAATCTCGAAGTTCAAATGCTGGTCTCTTTCGAGGGAATAAACATGAAATTGAGCGGTTAAGTAAAGAGAATCCTTTCAAGTATATTTTAATAGAAAATTATAATCAGGAATGTCAATACATTTATAACCTTTATAACGACAATTTTTATATTTGTAGGTTATAATCACGAATTTTACATAAGACTCTATTTCAAAGTAATTAAACGTGAACTTGGTACTTACCGTACATTATTATTAAATATAACTTCGAATCACGTTTCAATTTTCATTATCTATATAACTTTATTATTAACAACTTCGAATTTTATTAGACAGGACATAAATAAATTTCTGAGTTTTCCTACATTATCGATCAAATTACCGACCTGTTATCAAGCACTGTTACCATATCTCCACATAATTTTGCAGACAGCATGCCCCGAATGTCATGTTTCAAGATTTTATTAATTTTAATACATTTAGAACGTTCATAAAAACAATTTATGATACCAGAAGTTTAAAGAAATACTTCACCTATTAGAATCTAATATTTTCATGCTTCAAGTATTTCAAAATATGCTGTAAGTGCTTAATTTCTGCCATGTTGGTCCCTTGTAGTATAAAAAGGACGGAGAAAGGAAAAAGTGAGAGGTTGGTTTTTGGTTGACTTTTTCACTCACTATTATTCTTGCCACCAGTTGGTGCAATGCTTCTCTTGACTTTCTCTACGCCGTACGGCTCTACGCGGCTTGTGTGCTTTTAAGTAGTTTCATCATGTCACTAAATGTCATCACAATTTTCATTTTCACACTCAAAATTGAAAGTCTCATCCCAAATCATCCAATCTTGAGCTAAGACTAGAATATTTTGCACCAAGGACGAGAAGAGGAAATCTATTGACGAGCAAGCACGAGCTAGATATATAATGGCTATTACATATTAGCTCGTAGATATATAATGGCCATTACATACTAATGCGCTGAAAAGGAAACTTCAGGTTCGTTTCACAGACATGAAAAACGGCCATATTCATGCATATGTTACATCAAGTAAAATTCATAATCTGGGGTAATGATTGTACGTACATACGCGGGAGCCCTGCTCCAGTCAGACGATTCTGTTTTGTTGTCACCGTATTTCATTCTCAAAATCACTGCACGTATTGTATTCCAACAATTTTTCAACGCTCAAGATGAAACGGTTAGCCTATAAGCAAGTTTAAGAATTCTGAAATGTTTTCTTGAAATTATATCTTTGGAAGTCTCACTCTTTATAATTTTTATTGCATTTCCTAGACTCTTATCGACAGACCATGAAGGACAGGGTGGGAATAGTTTGCCTAAAGTCGGCATATTTACCGGGAAGGGACATATAATGAAACAGAAGGGACGAAGAGGCTGTTAGCAAAATACCAGGAAATAGCGTAAACTTGTACTGTAATACTGCCTCGCCGACATTACGATCCCTTTCTAGCCCCTGGCATTAAAAAAGATCACAGAACTTTAACATTCTCCTCAGTTCTCATACAAAGGTTTCCCGCTAATTGTCACCGCAACTACTTTATTTTACATTTCACTTTCAACAAAGAAACAAAGCAGGACAGATAAAATTGAAGAAGAAAGTAGCATCTTTTAGGTCTAGAAATGAATGAAAAGTGCTAAAACTCTAAAGCCTTCCGGATATTCACCTTAGTTAAAAATGATTCCAAATTTAAATTCTGCTTGGTAAAAAACAAAGTACAAAATCCTTGTAACGATTTATTGGCTCCCATATTGAATTCGTATCCCCATTGAATACAAAAACGCTCACTTAAGTTTCAACGTAATTACGCATACTAACCAAACGACTTGAAGCACTGTTTTGCATTTTCTCCTGTGAATAGATTAAAATTTTTTATCCCAGCTCTAATGCAGTGCTGGTATTAACAGCTCGAGACTCCCATACACGTGAGGTTCTCAGGTATTCGTGAATATTCGATTGTGTTGATTTGAATAACCAAAGTCAATCTTTTTAGTCTCTATTACGTAGACCGATATCCCGTGACAATAAACTCTGCCGCTTTCTTCCATTCCCTTTTCTATTCAGAGGGGGCCGATCGCCTTTGTCCCGGCTGTCCTGACTGTAGCGTAGAGTTACGATTCTTCGATAATCTGGCTCGATCAGCGATAGGATGGAACCACAATAAGCGAGCAACCCTGCGGGTGCGCGCTTTTTAATCGCACTCAAGACATTAAAGGGCGAATATGCAAACTATCTTTTTCAACCAGCCCCATCTTTTGAGAAAATGCGGTATACTTGGAATCAGTTTACGAGGCTCGTTAAAATATTATTCGAGCGTAACTTCTTGGTGACACGCGGCGCAGTTCGCGAAGAGACGCGTCGCTATGCAAAATAATCGCTTCTTAATTGCGAAGTAATTGCAAATTCGAGGGCGTATCACGCCCGCCATCCTGCCACATTCTCACCGTCTGCCGCTCTCATTATTCTCGCGAGCGAACTTAACCCCTTGAACGTTTCAGCCGAAAAAGAATTTTTTGTTAAGTTTTTCGATAAAGTGTAAATGATCAAATGCAATAGGGGGATATAACATGTTTCGCCTGGAGATGACTAGATATCAAGTGTAAGAAAAATGTCTAATCATGCAGGCAGTAAAGCGAGAGCAGGGTCCATTTTCAGAAATAAAAACAAATCAAAAAAAGCTAAAATGACCTTATATAATACTTCATTTGTGCCGGCTGTACTATACTAGTTGATGTATGGGAAAGAAATCAGTTAAGGTGGTTTGGACATCTTGAAAGAATGAAAGGTGAACGACTGACCAAACAGGTGTATAGAGGTAAAGTAAATGGCAGAATGCCCAAAGGTAGACCGCCGAAAGAATGGTTAGAATCTGTGAATGAGACATTAATTCAAAGAGACATAAGAAGCCATAGGAACAAAAATTTACTTTCCAAATTTCGCCCCTTTTCCAGTTCCCCCTATTCGTACCGAAAAAATCTGACTACTTGTACTGAAATGTCGGCACACGTAGACACAGCCTTTTGTAAATATGTAAATTACGGAAAAACTAATTGCACCACTCGATCCTGCCCAGTTTTTTTATGTAAATAGTATTAATAAATGTAGTAGCAGGTCCAACTATTATATGTTTCTTTATACTGTATAACAAATTGGATGAAAAAAATTGGTTCATTATATGACTTTTATGATACTCTTCTTTTAGAATGAAATGGTGCAATTAGTTTATATGTGGCACATGTATTTAAATATAATATCAAGATTGTTCATCGTTTTTGAAGGTAATGAAGAAACTCGCCAATTAAAAACGATATCGTTCAATAAAACAGAAAAGATGTCATCTAACTATATTCAAAATGGCTATTTTCACCGAGTGGGCGGTCTGCTCTGATATAGCAGGAGCGGAGCGGGGGATCTTGTTTGCAGATTTTCGACACAACCATTGATAATTAATACATTGTTTCGTGTCTCAAAATTTATCCTAGCCAAAGCAGCATTCAGCTTAGCAATTAATGACATAACAACACACTGTTTTTAACATGTAATTTAATTGATCGATTGGTTGGTCAATTAATTGATTAATTGATTAATATATCATTGATTCTCCTTACACTGCGCGGGGGAAATATTCTGTTCGTCAAGAGTATCAATTTTGATTTTCAATTCTATTGTTAAGTACAATAATTGGTCAGAAGTTAATTTGAGGACTCACGCTGAATGAAATTGTCTAAATTCAAGTTGCCGCACCTAAATCGATATTTTTAAGATGGTTGCACATACATATCAATGTAAAATTACTTTTATTGTAATTAAACTTAAAATTCTTTTTTTTTTTAATTACATTAAGAAATTGAATAATTCTATTTCATTTTTCTAATTAAGATTGAAATGAAATCCATTTTATCATGAATAATTTTTGCAAAATAAGCAAGAAAATGATTCACAATTAAAAAATAAACTTCCAATCAACCTCACTTTTCGGCCCATTAGAGGCAAGACTAAAAACAATGAAAAAAATTTCCGGAGTCGAGAGTGCTTTAAAGGTTCGACGTTTTGAAAAATAAGATGTCTTATGACTGTTGAATTGTATTAAAATTTAATAGTTTTTTTATGAGGGGGGAAAAGGGGGTAAAATAAAAATAAAAAACAAAATCAATAAAAAGGAAAATTATTGTTTTCTTAAAAACAATAACTATTTTAATTTAAATTAATAAACAAACAAAAAATGTTTGAATTGCAAAAAGAAATTTTATTAATTTCATTTCTTTCTTCGACATCGAGAGTGCTTAAAAGCTTCGATCTAGTAGAAATAAGACTAATTACTTAAACCTTAATGTAATACAGAAAATTGCATCTTCTCTAATACAATTACAAAGCAAGGACAAATATATCCCTTGAGAAATTCATTTTCTGGAATCTATCGACCGGCTTTTCAAATAGAGGGAGGAAAACTTACTTATCAACTTACGACTTGATAATAATTAGTCTTTTAATTTAATTTTTGGCCCCTATCCGTGACTTTAATAACATTAAAAAAATGTGTGGTGTTTTTAAAAAATAAAATTAAAACTTATATCAATGATATTAAGTTTCATTCCCTATCCGTGGCTGAAATGCACTATATTATTAACTGAAAAA
The DNA here is from genome assembly GCA_011634705.1 of Andricus grossulariae. Classification (NCBI taxonomy): domain Eukaryota; kingdom Metazoa; phylum Arthropoda; class Insecta; order Hymenoptera; family Cynipidae; genus Andricus; species Andricus grossulariae. The sequence continues at coordinate 105,219,648 of JAABKJ010075445.1, read as the reverse complement.
TGTACACAAATGTACAAACTTTACAAATTTTGTTTGGAAAATATACATCATAATGAATTTAGTTCAATTAAAATGTATAAGGTAGGACTGATTCACATAGCCTTACTGACGAGTCCAGTGAGTCAGTCCGGGTCTAAACATAAAAAATCTAAGTTTTATTTAAAAATATATATTTTTTTAAATTAATTTGCAGAACACAAAAAAAACAAGTATTATCGACCCTAATGCCAATTTAAAAAAATCTTTACAATTAAACAGTTATATTTTCGACCTAAAGAGATGAATTCTCAATAAAAAATATAATAGACTTTTATTTTCAACTAATTAATTTTCAAAGCAAAGTAATTCGCTGTTGCCATTGGGTTCTATTAATTCAGTTCTCATTTAAACGTAAAAAGGGGAATTTTCTAGAATACAAGAGGAAAAGAGAGGGATAGGGGAAAAAGTGAAAAAAATGTGATTTAATGAATCACAGTTATACAAAAGGAAGGGAGATAAAAACAACTGCAATAATTATAGAGGTATCAGCTTACTAAGTACCGCAAGTGAAATATATTCAAAAATACTTATTCGTAGGGTAATGGAAATTACAGAAGAAAAGATATGGGAAGTCCAAAGTGGATCGTCCAGGCGCGACCGAAACGAAAATATCAGCGTAGCCAAAAACGAATCAAGAGTTCGGTTGGAGTTGAACCGTGTCGAAATATGAGTGCGTGCAAAAATGGGTTAGTCCACGCGCCACGGGCAAAACGAGTTAAATCTTTAACTGCCCGTAGCGCGCGGGCTAATTCGTTCTTGCGCTGAGAAATAAGCAACGCGCTTTTGCTCCGACTCTTTACTTAGTCCGCTTTTGCTATCAGCCCCTCAAATCTTGTCTCGCCCCCGTCACATTTTTGGCGATCCTGCCAGGATGGTAGCAAATGATCATAGTTAAAACGATCAAACTGCATCCTCTTGAAACTAGACACCTGGAGCGGGCCAAGGGAGTAAAAAATTATACAAAACCAAGGAAGAACTCCGACGAGATATTTACGAATTTTTCCTCGTAAAAAGCAGGCAAGTAATGATACTGGTAAAACTAAAGGCTGAACTAAAGTAGGCCCTATTCTACGTAAACCAGCATCCACGGAAGCCTGAAAAAGGAACTTGGGTAAGCGACATACTGCTGTAAACCCTCGGGAGCAATTCCCAGGAGAACAGCCTACAATTCTCAACCGATTTTCAATTTTTTGTTTAGAAGTTATCAGCGATAGTTGCACAAGAGCGTATATGGATTCGATTTTTCAATTTTCATTATTTTCTATTTTTTAAATAAAGAAACAAGGGTCGAAAATGAGACATTTTTTAATTATTATTTTCTATCTTCAAATCAATAACTTAATTAATCCCATTTTTTACGAGAATGAATGACAAAGTATCCACAGAATATGAATACAGGATATCGAATCCAATTGTTATAAACAAATGATTTTAACAAAATGTCAACATATTGAAAATTTTGCTTCCAAGTATATTTGTTAGTTGAAACTGCTTGATTTTATCAACAGGATCACGTTTGATCAAGAAAATTTGTTGTATGGTATAATTTGTTCATTTTATAAACAAATTATGTAAACAAATGCATAGTTTAGGCTTTTTTCGGCAGAAAGTAATCGCTTTTCTTTCTTAGTACCTTTAAATTCTATGAGTGGTAATATTTAGTGATTAAGATTGGTAATTCGATATTATTTATTTTACAAATAAATGTTACGAACAAAAGCATATTTTTGTCATTTATATACAGAAAGTAATAGTTTTTCTTTCTAATCGTCTTCAAATTACATAAGTGGTGATGTTTAGTGAAGAAGAATTGTCAATCGATATTATTTGTTTATGTTATAAGCAAATTTGATATATAAATGCATAGTTTGACCATTTATAGATAGGAACTAATCGTTTTTCTTTCTAATCGACTTCAAATTACATGATTGGCTATATTTATTGACGAAGAATTGTCAATCGATATTATTTGTTTATGTTATAAACAAATTCATAGTTTGACCGATTATATATAGAGATTGATCGTTTTTCTTTTTAATCGTTTTCAAATGACATAAGTGGTGATTTTTAGTGAAGAAGAATTGTCATTTGATATCAATTGTTTATTTTATGAACAAATGCATAGTTTGGCCATTTATAGACAGAAGGTAATCTTTTTCTATTATTTCCTTTGAATGATATCACTGGGAATGTTTTTTGATGTTCTAAAAGAATTAGATTCCAAGTTGTACTTGTCAATCAGTTCAGTAATTTTAGGATCCATTTCAAATCCATTCTTGCTCCACTTAAGACGCAATTAATAGATCAGATGAGATGACACAAGGAGCTCATGTATTAAATCTTCAATGGTCGAAATACGAGAGCAATTTCGTGTGTTGAATTCTCTGAACCGCTTGGAATTCTTATTACGGGCTTCTGCAGCTTCTTCTGAATACGGTATATTTTGAATATTTGAATTACTCAAAAAAACTGAAAAGCAGTTTTAAAACAAAATATACTTCAGTCAACTTCACCGACATTTACGTAAAACGTTACTCTACCTTGAACTTATACTTTTTTTAAAGAATTTTTTTCTAACATAAACAAATAATATCGATTGACAATTCTTCTTCACTAAACATCACCACATATGTAATTTGAACACGATTAGAAAGAAAAGCGATCACTTTCTATCTATAAATGCTCAAACTATGCATTTGATTATAAAATTGGTTTATAACATAAACAAATAATTAATAAATGTATTTTTGCGGTATTTAATAAATAATGTTCATTAAGGCCTATTCCGCTTCTTTTGGTGTTAAACAAATTTTTTTATTAAAAATTTGCCGACATGTTTCATCCTGTATTTCAGGTCCTTTTCGAGGCTTATTCTAGAAGGAAAAATACATGTATTAAATAAAAATAAACTGGAGAGTAAATCTGAAGTCAAATTTATTACATTTTCATTTTCAAGATGGCGGACGTTGAATGGCGGACGAAAAATGCGAGACCTAGTTGAAATATTGCAGTTTTTTCGTCAAAATTGCTAGGCAAAATATGTCAGTCTTCAAATAGTTTTGAAAATTTTTCTCTGCAAGAATTTTTGGGGGTCGCTTATTAAAAACTGAGGTCAGATTTGCAAAATTTAAGAAAGCAGGACTAATGTGGTCTATGAAGTCTGAATGTTATTAAATTTTAACTTTTAAATAAGTTATTGGAGTACCGGTGTTTTTTAGTTTTATTGTATTTACTAGTTTTGGTTCACCCCGGGTATTTAATTTCCCAGTACCTTCTTTCTTGAAGGCCTTCTCCTATCCACCACCTGGAGAGGCGCTCGATGTCATGGCTCGATTTACCATGGGCAGTTGCTGTGTAATGCCATTCTTCTTCAATATTAAAATCTTTCTTGTGCCTAATTAAATTGTCTTTTTGATATCTATTTTTAAAATGTTGTTTAGCACCATCAGTAACATAATAAATTTTTTTAAATTTCTTAACTTTTTTTTTTAATTTCTGGAATCAATAGTGTTTGTATGGTATACACAGCAGCTGTGTCATGTTTTAGGCTTGGAGACAAAAAAATCATACTCTGATGATTCAGCTCTTCGTTTTCTTTGTAATAGAATCTTACAGGTATCACAGTGCATTGATTTTTCTTCTTTTCTTTAATAAAGTGTGTTTGCTGCTTTGCAATAAATGAATGACTTTTTAAAATATTTAACTTGTTATGTAATTTTATTAAAAAGTCACCAACACTTAAGGACTGTGTAAGTAGTGTTGATCTGTCAGTAGCAGTCCACAAAGATCACTTTACATGAGAAATGTGTCAATCATCTAATTGCTTGAGCAGTAAGAGCATAATTTTCTCAGTGCCTGGGCATTTATCACATTTGTCAGTATAAAAATTTGAAGTTGGTTCAGGGCATACCATTTTTGCGATACAATCTTTATAATTTGATAGATGAGTGTTTGTATTTTCAGTTAACATTTTAATATTTATAGCATCTAACAAGAGTTTTACATTTTTATGTATGGTACAGACGCGTACAGAGTGAGTACCAGATGCTCCAGGAAGAATACAATGTTTCGGTCTTAATGACGCAAATTTGCTAAAAGAAACAATAATTTTTGGATAACTTTCTTTACAAGAAGCATATAGTTCTTTAAGATTCAAGTATAGTAGACGTCTACGTTTTTCTTCTCTTTTGCCATCTTCATTTTTTATCGAAATAACATCTTTCACTGATGTCATCAAACGACTGTTCAAATCATCATGGTAAAACTCTTCGATTTTTTGTACAGTTTCTTGTGGTAAACGATGACCTGCGTTTGCAACAGTTTCACCTAAAACTCCATTGATAGACTTCAGTTGTTTAGATTTTTGAACTAAGTATCAGACGTTATAGTTCTGTCGCTGGCTAAATCATCAGAAGTACTTACATTAGGTTGTATACTTTCACTTGATGTATTTAACTCAGAAGCCATTCTTCTACAAGCAGTGCAGATTCTAGATTCTGGGTTTAAATTAGGGAATTTCTCTAGTAGGCCACTTGATACCCTACACAGATCTTTACCAACATGACATTTTTCACCAGCCTTCCTAAACAAATAAATGCACTTGTCTATTCTTACTTTATCACTCATCATAAATTCAATGCAAAAAAAAAAGTAAAGAAGTAATAAGCGTGAGACGTATACTATTTAAAGAAACTAGTAAATTAAGTTAGACGCAGATTTAACTTTACTGCAAAAAATAGGAATCTCTATACTGCAAAAGATAGGTATGTAAAACTAACGCACAGGTGCGTGTAAGCATTCATTTGTTTTTTCACTTCAACTATTTTGTCGACGACTTTCACTTCATTCTCCGCTTTGTTTTTACGTTGAATTAGTCCCGCGTAGCGTATTTTCTTTCGATAATCGAACCTTCTCTGATTATCCAATTTGTTTTCATTATATCAATCAAGGATTTGGTATAGTTTTATGAACATTTACTGCTTTTTTTGATTTTCGTATGATTCTTCATAGTATGTGTAAGCATTCATTTGATTTGACACTTCAACTGTTTTGGTGACGATGTTCATTTCATTCTTCGCTTCGTTTTCCGTGTAAAAAATTGATTCTCTCATTGATTCCCATAACATATTTTTTACCCATCAAAATCGGTCCAGCCGTTCTTGAGAAAAACTAACTTTTTGATTTTTCTTCTAACCCCCATAACTCCCATAAAAATTATTTCTCAAATATAATCTTTTGGGAAATTTAGTCTTACATCACCATCCCTGGACAATTGTCCGCGACTGCTTATTAATTATTGTAACCATATTCAGCAGAAACTCTTGGTACAGGGACCCTCTATCCGCAACCCGAGGACGCGTTGGGTGGCTTTGTCATAGGCCCTTCGGTTCTATTCAGTTCTATACAGGGTGTCCTAGAAGTATTGTCGTTCCTTGAAATGGCGGATAGGGGAAAAAAGTACAAATCGAAAGGCCCAACACAGTTTTGGGTACGGTGCATATTTAGGATACTATAGGGCATTGAAATATCATGTAGGTTCTAACATCTAGCTGCAATTGCGTGTTCGAACTCGAAAAGCAATTTCCCCCACGGCGGTATCTTCATCTTGCTTCGAGCATTCAAAAAAAAAATGCGATAACGAATGTGTTTGTCTGTTTAAATCGAATGGGTTCAAGTTTTATCGCACCGTAAAATAACTTTGCAAAAAGTCAATCCTTTTTTTTAAACATGATCGAGATAAAATGTTGGCTCACCGAAATTCGGTGCATGGAAAAATGGAAAAAATTTGGTGAGAGTAGAACAAAGCATTTCAGTGAGCCTAGATAATTCATACATTATTCCAAATAATCAGCGACTGGCTTTGATTAACGTGGAATTGAATCAAATGTTTTGAATTCTCTGAATTCTTCCGAAAGCATGGAATTCTTTTCAACCATTTCCCAATTGATCAACTTTGGTCGACGGTGAACTACTACTGAATTAAGATGCACTCGTTTTTCTTAATTCCGCAGTATTCTGTAGAAGCCTTTGGAATTCCATAAAAATATTTTGAATTCTTCTAAAATATATAGGATTCACGTGTAATTTCGTAAATTCCTTTGATTCTTTTGGATTCTGCAGAATTCTCTTGATTTCTTAGACTTCATTTGTAACCTTTGGAATTCTTTTAGAGATTTTTGAATTTTCTTGAAAAATGTGGAATGTAATTTGATTCATTTTTAATTTTTTGAATTCTCCTGAAAGCATGCACTTCTTTTCAACTATTTCCAAATTCATCAACTTTGGTTGACGGTAAATTACTACTGAACTAAGATGTGATAGTTTTTTTTAATCTGAAGAATCTTAAGAGATGAAGAGAATTCTGCAGAATTGAAAATACTTCAAGGAATTTACAATAATTAAACGTGAATTCTAAATATTTTAGAAGAATTCAAAGAAGTTTTAACAAATTCAAAATATTGCAATTGAATTCGAAGACTTCTGCAGAATAAAAAAAATGTGTGCATCTTCATTCAGTAGTAGTCTACATTCGACCAAAGTTGATGTATTTTGAAATAGTTGCAAAGAATTTCAGGCTTTCAAATATTATTTGTTCTACTATCACGAAATTTTTTCTATTGTTTCCATGCACCGAATTTCGGTGAGCAAATATTTTATCTCGATCATGGAAAGGGCGTTGGATGTGAGCAAAGTTATTAACTTCTCAGTCATTAACATGTCAATTAAAGGAAGGGCACTTTGGAAAGGGGGTCGGATTAGCCCAAAGTTTTTTTCCCCTCAGTTATTAACCCGTCAGTAGAGTGTAGGGGACTTTGGAAAGGGGGTCGGATGTGTCCAAAATTATTTACCTCTCAGTCATTAACATGTCAATTAAAGGAAGAGCACTTTCGAAAGGGGGTCGGATGAGCCCAAAGTTATTTCCTCCTCAGTTATTAACCCGTCAATAGAGGGAAGAGGATTTTGGAAAGGGGGTCGGATGAGCCCAAAGTTATTTCTCCCTCAGTTATTATCCCGTCAATAGCGGGAAGGGGACTTTGTATGTGTAAGTAGGTATCAAACCGAAACCAATGGAGATACGATGGAAATCTTTGTATCATTGATTTTCTCCGAAACTATCACTCGCAGAAAAAAATTTTTGTAACAAAAAATGTGCATTTCAATAAGATGTACAACTTTTGTTGGAGGTATTTTTTCAAATTTTGCATATTAGTTAAGATAAACGCAAAAACCCATGATTTTGATGGTTTTTTCACGATTTCACTATTAAAATCGCCGAGTCGCCAATTTTAAATGTAGAAAATATATATAGCGCATGGCTTACTCCCAAGAAATAGAAAAAAACCATGTAGCACCTGCAAGGAGGGGGGGTCGACGAGAATTTCACGAGTAGTAGGACTATGCTGGTGTGGTTCCACTCTGAAGTTAGCTGCGCATCGATAATGCAGCAATGTACCAACAGATGGCGCCACCGACAAAGGGAGGGTTCTGCTCCGTGCTAAGTTATCGGCAGTCGGTAAAACAGTGAGGTCGGTAATGCAGATTACTGCCGTGATATCATTGTACCACCAGTTGGTAAAACAGAGAGGTAGGTAATTGTATTTTCGTACGGAAATATAGTTTAATTTACTTTATAATTTAAGTTTATTATCTGCATTGCTTACAGTCTGTGCTATATTTTGCATCCAGTTAACACATTTGTAAAATTCCTTTGACATTTCGGTAAATTTGAAAATGATATCTGGATGTAACCAAGGTCTGTAAGCTCGCGCCATCAGCAGGGCTGTGGTTCTGTTAACGATTAAATAGAATGAAATAAAGGCCTAAAACCATCTAATACTTAATCGATTCCTAACCTTCTCGAAACAAGCGCATCGGAAATTCGGCTTTCACTTCCTTTTGAATGATATCGAGGTGATATCGAGACCGGATTTTTCGAGATTTTGACGGGACGCTCGATTTCAAAGAAACGATAACATTGGACCTGAATGCCACGCCTGAATAATGGAAACTACGAGGTTATGTGCGGCGCTGCTGTAGTGAAATGAGCAGAGAGACACGAAATATGCGCGCACATGATCCCATCACTTTCATTGAGTCGTGTCATGTATTACTTTCGTACCTAGGGGCGAAAGTAACTTTCGCCCCGCCAGCTGTTACTCGGCAGGAATCGGCCACTTTCGCTTCGCTCAAGAGACAGCGAGGATTGAAGTTTCGATGCGCGTGTTATGAAGTCGTCCGATATTCCCTTTTCTCATTCTATTTCGAATATTTGGTGTCATGCCAGCTTAAGGTTATAAAAATATGTTAAAAACATTATAGAACCCATTCTTCGTCCTCACATAATATTTTGGGGTCATTTAGCACTTTCTGAATATGATTATTCAAATTTTCAAAAAATTGTTCAAACGAATGTTGCTCAAACAAATTTACCAAATATTACATTCACAAATTTATTTATGTAACATCATTTGAGGCTCTTTAATAAATCCTCAAATTGTGTTAGCTTGACGTTATAAAAAATATGTAAACAAAATTCTATAATACATTGTTTGTTCTCACATAATTTGAGGCTCATTTAGGGTTCTCCGAATATGATAATAAAACAAAAACAAAATTAAATTAGAAAATTTGAACAACTATTATTAAATTTTTTTTTTCATCTTCAATGATCATATGCAGGGAGTCATAAATAAGCGAAATTATGTGAGGAGAAAGAATGAGGTTTATAATCAGTTGACTACTTTTTATAACGTTAAGTTGGCACAACACCAAATATTACACAAAAAAAAGTTTAGAAAAAATCAGGTACCTTCCTGTCCACGATATTTGAGGATTCATTTAACCTAAAATAATGTTAGGGAAAGCAATTTGAAAAATTTATATTTGGTAAATTTGTTTTGACAATTTTGAAAAAACTTTAATGATCATATTCAGAGAGTCGTAAATGAGCCGGAAATTATGTGAGGAAAAAGGATGGGTTTAATAATTTTGTTTACGTATTTTTTATAACATTAAGCTAGAAAAACACCATATATTACAAAAAAAGGGTTCAGCAAAAATCGGACGACTTCTGGTCTTCGATATTTCAGGTTCCTTAAATGAGCCTGAAATGATGTTAGAGAAATAAATTTGTTCGAATCAATATTTCTACAGTTGTTTAAACAATGGTCGTTAAAACCATTTTTTTAAATTGGCAAAAATATGAGTAAGGGTATTTGGTGAAAATCGAATTTTTATATTTGCTTACAACCAAATCGTCGTTAATTTCCTAATTTTAATCTTTATTCAAATTTTTTGACGGATTTCGAAAGAGTAGGATGTTAAAGCTTAACGAGAATCCGAATAGAAAATAGAATCATCTGCATTCGATTACAAACTGTAGAATTTGCAAGAAAAAGTTTGTGCATTTTTAAAACAGATATCATTAGCTTTAATTAATAATGTTACTTCATGAAAAAAAATGTATCGATTAGCAAAAAAGGTTGTCAATAAGGTAGGATATGTATGGCAATGATTACATGGTTTTAATTGAAGCTTAGTTCTTCAGTCACCTGTATAAAAAGAGAAGGTAAATTAATATCTTCATACCTGTTTACACATTCAGTATATCTTGTGTATACTTTTGAGTCGGAATTTTCCATAATGCCCATAGTACCTTCTACAGCGTATTAAAAAAACAGTAAAATTTAAAAAAATCTGACAAATGCACATTAATATATTTCAGTTGCTTAACTTTTATTATAATTTCTCTTACCCAAAGCAATGTTCAAGGAGATAGATGTAGAATAGGGTTCTACCTTGAATTCACCTCCATCAAGTTCTTTTTCCATTTTTTCTACCATCGATATTGCATATTTATCAAAAATTTGCAAAAATGATCGTAGAGTTTGAGGATTAAAAGCAGGTTGAATTAACTTTCGATGAGCACGCCACTTTTTGGTTGAAAATTTAATTGAAAATAAAGATATTTGGTTGATAATTCATGTGTTTTGTTATTTTTTTTTTTTTAGTAGAAAATTAATCTTTTTGGTTAAAATTTCATTTCTTTGGTTGATTATAAGTTTTTGTCATTGAAAATTAATATTTTTAAATAAACATTTAACTATTCCATTTTTCGTCGATTTTTTTTCAATAATAGGTTGAAACTTCATCTGTTTGATTGAAAAGTTAACTATTTCGTTGAAAATTTATTATATTCAGTTAAAAACTTATTTCTCTTAACTTAAAATGAAACTAATATATTTTTTGTTGAAAGTTTATATTTATTATTCGAAAATTCACCTATTTTGTTAAAAATTTGTCTTTTTTTGATAGAAAGTTCATCTTCTGGGTTGAAAATTCAACTATTTGTTTAAAAATGTATTTTTTGGATTGAAGATGCATCGTTTTAGTTAAAAGTCGATTTCTTTGGTTAATAATTGAACACATTTTTTTGAAAATTCTTTTTTTTTCGTTGTTGAAAATTAATTTTTTTACTAAAGATGTAGCTATTCTATTTTTTCTGAAAAATTGATTTTATTTGCTTAACAATTTATTTCTCTATTTAAAAATTAAACTATTCTATTTTTTGCTGAAAATTTTTCTTATTTAGTTGAAAATTCATATTTTTTTTGAAAATTTGTCTTTTTTGCAGAAAATGAACCTTTTTGATTGAAAATTCATCTGTTTGTTTGAAAATTTAACTATTTCGTTGCAAATTTATCATATTTGGTTAAAAACTTATTTATTTTAACTCAAAATGAAACTAATCTATTTTTTGTTGAAAGTTTATCTTTTTTATTCGAAAATCTACCTATTTTGTTAAAGTTGTCTTTTTTTTTATAAAAAGTTCATCTTCTGGGTTGAAAATTCAACTATTTGGTTAAAAATATAATTTTTTGGATTGAAAATGCATCATTTTAGTTAAAAGTTGATTTTTTTGGTTAAGAATTGAACACATTTTCTTGAAAATTCTTTTTTTTTGTTGCTGAAAATTGTTGCTTAAAAACTTACTTCTCTATTTGAAAATTAAACTATTCTATTTTTGTTCAAAATTTATCTTTTTTAGTTGAAAATTCATATTTTTCATTAAAAATTTGTCTTTTTTGTAGAAAATGAACCTTTTTGGTTGAAAATTCAAATAAAAATAAAACTATTAGGTTCATAATTCATGTATTTTGTTAAATTTTTTTTTTTATTAGAAAATTAATCTTCTTGGTTAAAATTTCATTTCTTTGGTTGATTATAAGTTTTTTTTATTGAAAATTAATTTGTTTAAATAAACATTTAACTATTCCATTTTTCTTCGATTTTTTTTATTGATAGATATTTCATCTTTTTGGTTGAAAATTCATCTGTTTGGTTGAAAATTTAACTATTTCGTTGAAAATTTATTGTATTCAGTTAAAAACTTATTTCTCTTAACTTGAAATTAAACTAATCTATTTTTTGTTGAAAGTTTATCTTTTTTATTCAAATATTCACCTATTTGGTTAAAAACTTGTCTTTTTTTATAGAAAGTTCATTTTCTGGGTTGAAAATTCAACTATTTGGTTAAAAATATATCTTTTGGATTGAAGATGCATCATTTTAGTTAAAAGTTGATTTTTTTGGTTAAGAATTAAACAAATTTTCTTGAAAATTCTTTTTTGTTGTTGAAAATAAATTTTGTTACTAAAGATGTAGCTATATCATCAGTAGTATTATTTTTATTCTTAAAATCATATAAAAATTATTTTTTGCAGAACTTTTCTAAGGATTTTTTAATTATATAATTTAACTATTTTATGTTTGATTGAACATCAATCTTCTTCAGTTGAAAATTCAACTATTTGTTTGAAAATTTCTGTATTTTTTTTAAAACTTGTCTTGTGGTAGAATATTAATCTTCTTGGTTGAAAATTCATTTATTTGGTTAAAACTTAGTTTATATCTATTGAAACTTAAGTTTTTAAACTAAAAATTGAACATTTTCATCCTTATGGTAGAAAATTCATTTGTTTGGTTGAAAATTTAACCATTTTGTTGAAAATTGATTTTATTTGCTAAAAAAACTTATTTCTTTATTTGAAAATTAAACTATTCTATTTTTTGTTAAAAATGTATCTTTTTTAGTTGAAAATTCATCTTCTTTGTTGAAAATTAGTCTTTTTTGCATAACATAAACCTTTTTGATTGAAAATTCAATTAAAATGAAAAATATTTGGTTGATAATTCATATAATTTGTTAAAAACTTTTTTTTAGTAGAAAATTAATCTTTTTGTTTAATATTTCATTTCTTTGGTTGATTATAAACAATTTTGTTCAAAATTTGTTGTTTTTTTGTTGGGAATTAAATTTTTGAACTGAAAATTTAACTATTACATTTTTTATTGAAAATTTATATTTTATAGTTGAAAATTCATGTATTGTGTTGAAAATCGTCTTTTTCGGTCAAAAATTAATCTTTTTCTTTGAAAATATAAATATTCGATGAAAAAATAATATACTTTGTAAGAGATTAAACAATTCTGTCAAAATGTCAATCTTTTTAGTTAAAAATTGGACTGCTTTGTTGAAATTTCGCCTTCTTAGGTTGAAAATTTAACTATATTTGTGTAAAATTGAACTATATTGTTGAAATTTTTTTTTCGGTTGAAAATGAATTTTTTTAACTGAAAATTCAACTATTCCATTTTTCCTTGAAAATTTATTCTTTTTAGTTGAAAATTCAAGTACTTGGTTGAAAATTAAGTTATTCAATTAAAAATTCAGTTTTCTGGTTGAAGAATCATGATTTCAGTTGAAAATTCGACTATTCGCTTTAAAATTTATATATTATATTGAAAATTTATATATTTGGTCGAAAATGCATATATTTGGTTAAAAACATGTTTTTTTTCTGTTTTCTCGAAAATTAATCTTCTTCGTTGAAAATTCAACAAGTTGATTGAAAGTTAAACTAGTTTGTTAAAAAGTCATTTTTTGGTTTCAAGCGCATCATTTTAGTTACAAATTAATCTCCTCGGTTGAAAATTGAACTATTTTTTAAAGATTCGGTTTTTTTGGGAAAACATTAATTTTTTCAAATAAAAATGTAATTAATCTATTCTTCGTTGAAAATTAATCTCTCCTAGTTGGAAATTCAATTATTTGGTTGAAAATTCATGTACTTTGTTGAAAATTCATTTATTTGGTTAGAAATTAGGTTGTATCTAGACATTTCGAAAAATTGGAAGAGTTGGAAAGGGGGCAAAATACTTCACTACTCATCCCGCACTTCGGGACAACAAGACACTTTGTAAAAATTAATGTACATTGTTGAAAATTAAACAATTTTGTTCAAAAGTATCATTTCTTGTTAAAAAGGTAACCGTTTTGTTGAAAATCCAACTGCTTTGTTGATAATAATTCATCTTTTTGGGTTGAAAATTCTATTATTTTTGTAGAAAATTCAACTATTTGGTAGAACATTAAATTTTTGGTTAAAAATTTATAATTTGGGTTAAAAATTTAACTGTTTTTAATCAGAATTAACTTTTTCGTTTAAATTCGACTGCTCTTTATGTAAAATTCGAATTAATTCTTAGTTAAAATAATAACTATGTATTACATTTTCCCTTAAAAATTAATTTTTTAAATAGAAAATTCAACTTCTTGGTTAAAAGTGAAACTATTTTGTAGAAAATTCATTTTTGTTGTTGTTGAAGATTAATCATTTCAATTGAAAATTCAACTATTTTGTCGAAAGTTTATCTTTCTGTCTTAAGGATTCAACTGTTTTGTTGAAAAGTTGTCTTTTTTGGTTGAAAATTCTATTCTTTTTGCAGAAAATTCAACTGTTTATTAGAAAATGAACTTTTTGGTTGAAAATTCATATTCTCTAAAATTTAACTATTTTCGTTATGAATTAATTATTTTGTTAAAATTCGACTACTCTTTATGTAAAATTGAACTTCTCGGTTAAAAGCTGAACTATTTTGTAGGAAATTCATTTTTGTTGTTGTTGAAGATGAATAATTTTAGTTGAAAAATTAATTATTTTGTTAAAAATTCGTCTTTTTGGGTTGAAAATTCTATTATATTTGTAGAGAATTCAAATATTTGGTAGAAGATTCAGTTTTTGGTTGAAAATTGATATTTTGGGTTGAAAATTCAACTGTTTTTATTCTGAATTCATTGTTTTGTTCGAATTTGACTGCTCTTCATGTAAAATTCATATTAATTCTTGGTGAAGTATCAACTATGTATTACATTTTTCTTTAAAAATTAATTTTCTCATATAGAAAATTCAACTTCTTGGTTAAAAGTGAAACTATTTTTGTATGAAATTCATTTTGTTGTTGTTGAACAATAATCATTTCAATGGAAAATTCAACTATTTTGTCAAAAGTTTGTCTTTTTGTCTCAAAAATTCAACTGTTTATTGAAAATTCTTCTTTTTGGGTTTAAAGTTCTATTGTTATTGTAGAAAATTTAACTAATTGGAAGAAAATGAACTTTTTGGTTGAAAATTCACATCTTTTGAAAATTTAACTATTTTCGTTGAGAATTCATTTTTTTTTTAATTTCGACTGCTCTTTATGTAAAATTGAACTTCTTGGTTGAAAGCTGAACTATTTAGTAGACAATTCATTTTTGATATTGCTGAAGGAATAGTTGAATTATAATTTAAAAAGATAAATTTTCAACTAAAATAATTAATCTTCAACTGGAATAGTTGAATTTTATACCAAGAAGATTAATTTTTAACCAAGAAGATTAATTTCTACCAAAAAAGATGAATTTCCAACAAAATAAGACGAATTTTCAACGAATTAGTTGAATTTTGATCTAAAAATGACAAATTTTTAACAAACTAGTTGAATTTAGATCTAAAACAGATCAATGTTTAACCATAAATACAATAGTTAAATTTTCAGTTAACAAAAAATTAATTTTCAATCAAACTGGTGAATTTTTAACTAAAATTATGAATCTTCCACTAGAATAGTTGAATTTTAATTTTAAAAGATAAATTTTCAACTAAAGTAATAAATCTTTAATTTGAATAGTTACATTCTGAACCACAAAGTTTAATTTCTACCAAAAAAGACGAATTTTCAACTAAAAAAGATATTTTTTCAACCAAAGAGATGAATTTACAAACAAAAAGATTAATTTTCTATCAAAAAAGACTATTTTTCAAGAAAATAGATGAATTGTCAATGAAACAGTTGAATTTTTAACTAAAAAATACTAAAAAAAGTTAAATTTTCAGTTGAAAAAATTAATTTTCAACCAAACTGATCAATTTTTAACTAACATGATGAATCTTCAAGTGGAATAGTTGAATTTTAATTTTAAAAGATAAATATTCAAATAAAATAATGAATCTTCAACTGGAATAGTTGAATTTTAATTTAAAAAGATAAATTTTCAACTAAAATAACGAATCTTTAATTGGATTAGTTAAATTTTCAACCAAGAAGTTTAATTTCTACTAAAAATAGAATAGATAATTTTCAACAAAACTGATGATTTTTTAACTAAAATAATGAATCATTAACTAGAATAGTTCAATTGTTTACCAAGAAGAATAATTTTTAACAAAAAAAAAGATGAATTTTCAACAAAATACACGAATTTTCAACGAGATAATTGAATTTTCTACCAGGAAGATTAAAAGAAAAAAATATATCAAAAGACAATTTCTCAACAAGAGACATGAATTTTCAACAAAATAGTTGAATTTTCACATAAAAAAAGACAAATTCTCAAACAAATAGTTGAGTTTTGAACTAAAAATGCTCATTCTTCAACTCAAAATAGAATCGTTAAGTTTTCAGTTAAGTAAATTAATTTTCAACCAAGCTGATGAATTTTTAACTAAAATAATGAATCATCAACTAGAATAATTGAATTTTCTACCAAGAAGAATAATTTTTAACAAAAAAAAGACGAATTTTCAACAAAATATATGAATTTTCTACCAGGAAGATTAAAAGAAAAAAAAAATATCAAAAGACAATTTCTCAACAAGATACATGAATTTTCAACAAAATAGCTGAATTTTCACATAAAAAAGACCAATTCTCAAACAAATAGTTGAGTTTTGAACTAAAAATATCAATTTTCAACTAAAAATAGAATCGTTGAATTTTCAGTCAAGTAAAATAATTTTCAACCAAACTGATGAATTTTTAACTAAAATAATGAATCATCAACTAGAATAGTTGAATTTTCTACCAAGAAGAATAATTTTTAACAAGAAAAAGACGAATTTTCAACCAAAAAGATGAACTTTTAAACAAAAAGATTAACTTTTTACCAAAAAATACAGAGTTTAGAACTAAAAAAGGTCAATTTTCAACTAAAAATAGAATAGTTAAATTTTTAGTCAAATAAATAAATTTTCAACCAAGCTGACGAATTTTTAACTAAAATGATGAATCATCAACTGGAAAAGTTGAATTTTCTACCAAGAAGATTCATTTCTATTAAAGAAGACGAGTTTTCAACCAAAAAGATGAACTTTTAAACAAAAAGATTAACTTTTTACCAAAAAAGACAGAGTTTAGAACTAAAAAAGGTCAATTTTC
>JAABKJ010075445.1:105107889-105202142 GCA_011634705.1 Andricus grossulariae | reverse complement strand
ATTTCCCCAACTATGAGTTGTGAGATGAGAGTTGGGTGCAGTGTGTTGTGAGTTGGGTATTGTGTGTTATGAGTTGTGAGTTGTGAGTTGTGATATTTGAGTTGTGAGTTAGGAGTTGCCATCACTTCCCCTTCTTTGGAAAAAGTAAGACAGACGGATGGACTGACAGACACCCAACCGAAACTATAAGGGTTTCAGCCCGAACATACGAAACCCTAAAGACGTGATGAATAGAATTGTAAAGAACATTTCATGAAATAAAATAAGCTTTTCTAAATTAAGACTAAATGGAAATTATGACTCTTGCCTAAGGTGGATGGAATAATACAAATATGCAAATTAATACATTTAAATAAACAATGATGAACTTAATTTTGTTTTGAATATTTACGCTGGATTTTCGTTTCTAAAATTTGTTGCAATAGGGCTTTGTTGTCAATTTGATAAATACAGTTGAAAACTAAGTAATTTTTCACATCACGTCGCGCGAAACGGGAGTGGAATAAACAAATACTCCTAACTATCTAGACTACAAGTGGATTACTTCGCATTAGAACTGGATTACTCCACATTGCAAATAGATTACAAGTAGATATCGTGGATTACGAGTAGATTACTAGTGGCTTACTTCGAATTACTGGCAATACCTCGGAATGAAAGTGGATTCCTTTGGATTAGAACTGGATTACTCCATAGAACAACTGGATTGAAAGTTCATTAGTCAGAATTATTTTAAATACAACATTTTACAAGTGGATTACTAGAATCATAAGTGGATTACTCTGGACAACAAGTGGAATATTCTGGACTACAAGTGGATTGCACTGGAGTAAAAGTGTATTATTCCGGACTAGAAGTGGATTATTCCGGACTACAAGTGGATTATTCCCGACAACAAGTGGATTATTCTGAAATACAAGTGGACAAATCTGGAATACAAGAGGATTGGTCTAGATTACAAGTAGATTAATCTTGATTCAGAATGGATTAATCTGGATTTTAAGTGGTTCAATCTGGATGACAAGTGGATTTTTTTGGATTACAAGTAGATTACTCTGGATTGCGAGTGAATTAATATGCATTACAAGTGGATTAACCTGGATTAGAAGTAGATTAATGTGGATTTCAAGTTGTTGAATCTGGATTACAAGTGAATTAATCTGGATTACAAGTGTATTATCTGGATTACAAGTGTATTATTCTCCATTAAGAGTGGATTAATCTGGATTACAAGTGAATTATTCTGGAATTCAAGTGTATTAATGTAGATTGAGAGTGGATTACAAGTGGATTAATCGGCTTCCAAGTGGATTTGGCGGATTACAAGTGGATTAATCCTTATTAAAAGTGGAATAATCGTTATGACACGTGGATTATTCGTCACTACACGTGGATTAATCCTGTTTACAAGTGGATCAATCCTGATTACAAGTAGATTAATCTTGATCGCAAGTGGATTAATCTGGATTTTTTTACTATTATTATTATATCATTAAGCTGTTTCCCATTCGGAGTAGGCGTGAATTGCTCGGTTGGAAAGTAGTGATGGATGGGTATATAGGTGAAGGGTAGATAGGTATATATGTTTAAGGTATAGATATTTAAGATTGGTCTAGAATTCTCGTGTTACTTATTTAAATAACACGATCATTCCGCAACACTGCCCCAACCCAGGCTGCTGATCAATCTCTCTAGCGATCACCCCACGTGGAGAGTCTCACAAAATTGTTATGCGTGGCTCTCCGCTTGGGCCCATTAGTATCCAAGGTCTTTGTTTTAGGCTTCATTCACTCTACTCACATTCTTTTTATAAACTATTTGTGTGCCCCAACAATGCATTTCTTTATTAAATTTGTTTTGAAAAATCTTAAAATTTATCATTTTTTCATGAATGTTACTGAATTTATTATGAAGATCCCAATTAAAAAGTCTAAAATAAAAAAAAAAGAATTTTTTCGTCGACAGCTGGCCAAATAATACATTTGTTTATTAAATTTGTTTAAAAAAATCATAAGACTGATTGAAAAAAATTAAGAATCTCGCTAAAATTAACATAAAGTTCCTAATTCAAAAAATGGACATAGAAGAAAATACGAATTTTCCGGTTGAAAAATGCCTGATAAATGCATTTGTTTATTAAATTTGTTTATAACATTAACAGTAATAATCTCAAGAAGAAATTTCTTAATCATTATATTGTTTTCATCCAAATTTCTTGCAATATAATTTAAAAAACCTAAAATTATGGAAAATCGTTGAAAACATTCTTTCACCTAGTAATTTGTTTATAAAAAATTTTTTGTTCATCATATAATATTGGAATATCTTGAACTAATCTTAATCTATGAAACTTAGGCGATTTCAATGATTTTCCTGTTATTGACGAGCAGCGGGAAAGTGAAATAGGAAAAATTGTCATTTTTTCGTCATATTTGTTTATTTATAAAAAAATTGAAAGCCTAATTTAAAAATCAGATTTGACAACTCTCTTCGAAATCTCATCAGCTTTAAAAAAAATATCTGAATCGGTTCATAGGTAATGAAATATATGGTAGGGGAAGTAGGGCAAGTGAGTGACAATTAAGGAAGCGAAGTAGGGGAAATAAGGAACGGAAAGAAGGGGATATGAGGGGGTATAAAGAGATAAGGAGGGGGCGATAAGGATAACTGTAATGGGAAAAATTGGGGAAGTAGAAGAAGTAGGAAAAGTGTGCGAAAAGTAGAGGAGGGAAGTGAGGAGAAATGCAGGGAGAAAAAGTGGAGAAAATGTGGGGGAAGTAAGAGAAAATGAAGGAGGGGAAGCAGGGGAAATGAAGGGAGATAAGAAAAAGTATAATAAGAGAAATGAGGGGATGAGAAGTAGTAGAAGTGATGCGAAATAGTGGGATGGCAAGTAAGGGAAGTGTGGGGAAACAAGAGGAGGGTATGTAGGGGAAATGGGGGAAAATTAGGGGAGTTGTAGTGGAGGAAATAAGAAGAGTGAGAGTAGAGGAAGATAGAGGAAATAATGTGAGGAACAGTAGAGAAAACGAGGGCGGGGGGAGTAGGGAACATGAGTGGATCAAAAGTAGCGGAAGTAAGGGGATGGGAAGTAGGGAAAGTGAGAGTAAATTAGCGGATGGAAGTAGTGGAGGTGAGGCGATATAAGCGGAGCGGAAATATGGGACCGTAGAAAGTAGAGAAAGTGTTAGGAAATGGAAGTAGGAAAAGTATGTGAAAAGTAGAGAAGGGAAGTAAGGAGACATTTAGGGAGAAAAAGTGGGGAGAAAAATTAGGAGAAGTGAAAGAAAATGAAGGAGTGTTAGCATGGGAAATAAGGGGAGATAAGGGAAAGTATAATAGGAGGAGAGAATAACAAGTAGTAGAAGTGGCGCGAAATAATGGGATGGCAAGTAGGGGAAGTGTGGTTGAATAAGAGGAGGGTGAGTAGGGAAAATGAGGGAAAATTAGGGAAGCTGTAGTAGAGGAAGTGAGGAGAATAAAAGTAGAGAAAGGGGCAGGAAATAATGTGAGGGAGAGTGGTGAAAATGGGGGTTAGGGGGTAAGTAGGGAACATGAGCGGATAAAAAGTAAGGGAAATAAGGGGATCGGAAGTAAGGAAAGTGAGAGGAAATTAGCGAATAGAAGTAGGAGAGGTCAGGGGTTATAAGTGGAACGGAAATATGAGACTATAGGAAGTAGAGAACGTGTAGAAAAATAAGTGGAAATAATGGTCGGGGAATTAGACGAAGTGAGTGAAAATTGAGAAAAGGTAGTAGGGGAAATTAGGAGCGGAAAGAAGGGGATATGAGGGGGTAAGCGGCGATAAGAAAAGGTGTAATAGGAAAAATGAGGGAAATGGAAGGAGGAAAAGTGTGCAAGAAGTAGAGGGTGGAAGTTGAGAGAAATGCAGAAAGAAAAAGTGGAAGAGTAAGAGAAAATGAAGGAGAGTAAGCAAGGGAAATGCGGGGAGATAGGGAGAAGTATAAAAGGAGGAGAGAATAAGAAGTAGTAAAATAACGTTAAATAATGGAATGGCAAGTAAGGGAAGTGTAGGGAAACAAAAGGATGGTGAGGAGGGAAAATGAGAGAAAATTAGGGGAGTTGTAGTAGAGGAAGTGAGGAGAATGAAAGTAGAGAAAGGGGGAGAAAATAATGTGAGGGAAAGTGGTGAAAAGGAGTAATGGAACATGACTGAGAAAATACATTCTACACTTGACAAATATTACTATTTGTACATTTATGACTTACTTTTACGTTTATAATATTTTCTCCAGAAAGTCGTATGCATTCCCATGACGTCATGCTAAAATACTCATTTCAAACGAACGAGGGCTTCCCGCTCTTCGGGCCTCTTTTTAATTGGTCAACCACTGACGCGGGCGAGACCATAAAGAGACCGTGGTGGAGACACTTGGAATAAGTGCGCCTTGGAATAGGTGCGCCTTGGAATAAGCAAGAGTTCACTGTACTTTCTGTTTTAAAAAATTTTTTGCCCGGATCGTTGTTAGAAACATCCATTTTTAATTTTAAAAAATCGACATTTTTCGTTTGGTTGAAAAACAAAGCGAGATATCAAAAAAAGTCTTGAGAAAAAATCTCTTCCTTGGAAAAATTGGTACCAAAATACCTTAATTTTCAAAATTCTGGAATCTCACTTCGTTTTTTTTTAACAGGATTTTTTTTCGTCTTATACGAGAGAAAATATTAGAACAGATAAAGTATGACTGAAATAACTCTAAGATAGTATTTTATTTGTAATAAATCTTATTGTTTGTATCTGTTTATAATTAAATAAAGGTGCTTTATCAAATTTTTTCGACATTGTAAAATTCTTAAAAAATAAAATATCCGAAATAGAAAATTCGCGAAATTTTAAAACCAGAGAAATATAAAAATCCCGAATAATAATATTTCCTAGAGTTTCTAATATACGCAAATTTAAAAATTTCCGACAGAAAATTGCCAAATTATAAAATATCCGACACTACGAAATTCCCGAATTTAAACAATCAAGTAAACTGTTTTTAAATAATTATTATCTATTAATTAAAAATACAATAGTGAAACATTCTAATCCAAGAAACTTTTTTTTAATGTTGAATAAATTTTTTTTTAAGAATCTAAAATAACAATAATTTTTACAAAATAAATTGACCACAAAAAATGGTCTTTGATCAAAATATTTCAACATTGTTTTTAAATACCTATATAGACAAATTAAAAAAAAAGTTACATTTTCAAACAAAGTAATAAATTTTCAACTAAAATGATAGAACTTCAACTGGAATATTTAAATTTCAAACCAAGAAAATAAATTTTTAACTAAAATGATGCATCTTTAACTGGAATAATTAACTTTGAAACCAACAAAATTATTTTTCACTGAAAAATACGAATTTTTAACTAAAAAAGGTAATTCTTCAGTCAAAATTTAAATAATTTAATTTTTATTTGAAAAAAATTGATATTCAACCAAAGGGATGAATTTTTAACTAAAATAATGAAATTCTCAACTGTGGTCAATCTTTTCAAATGTCATTTTTTTTTGTTTAATATTTCCAAAACTTTAAAACCTTCTAATTATCTTTTAAAATTATTCGAATTTTTGCAAAAATTTTCTTTAAATTCTGTAAAAGTATAATTTTTTGTTTTACAGGATTTTACAAAATTTGAGGAAAAATTCGAGTCAGTTTCAAAGATATTTAGGACTTTTGAAAAAATTTTATCTTAGACTGTCTCAAGTTATTCCTAAAATTTTGAAAAATCTTTTAATATTAAAAAAACTGACCTTATATCTTTCAGATTTTTTTCGAAATTAGTTGAGATCTTTTAAAATGTTTTAAAATCTTTTTCGAAATCTTCCAACATTTATATTTTGTTTGCAATTTTTGGAAATCTTTTCAAATTTTAAATTATTTTTTAAACCATTTCCAAAACTTTTAAACCTTCCAAATACCTTTTAAAATTATATAAATTTTTGCAAAAATATTCTTGAAATTCTGAAAAATTGAAAAAATTGCCTTCAAATTCATTTGCAAAGCAAAGTGTAAAATAACAGAATGAAAGCTTTGCTTGGCCTCGAAACATTGGTCGCATTTCGCTAGGATTTATTTTTAAATCTTTTATTGAAGAATTTTATCGAGTGAAACGTTTCTGCTTTTCTCCTTTTTCGAGAAATGCACATGCATGTTTCATGAAACGGTATCTACTGACGGAAAAACATGATAGGTTTTCAATTGACTGAAAATACAATTTCATTTGATTGAAATTGATCGATTTAAATTATGACGCAGAGCGAATTATAGCAATCGAAATTGTGAACGAAACAGGAATTGATGTCAAATTAAATGAATGACGGTCATTTTTCATTTGTCATGAATTTATCAAAACAAAAAAAAATTTTTTAGATTAAAAAAAAAAGATTAGAGGTAGTTCTCGACCTTGAAACAATTTTCAGTGAAAAGTTTTTGGACTCCTAAAAACTCATGATGATTCATCACGAAAAATTTCAAAGTTAATATATATATATATATATATATATATATATATAATAGGCAAAACTGTTCACTCAAAGAGGATGTAAAAATTTGTTATTTTCAGTTTTCAGAAAGGGTGACTATATTTTTCAATCTTAAAAAATAAGCATAAAAATAAAAAAATTAAATTTTTAAAAATGGCACAAGAGACGAAAAAAAATGATAAGACAAAAGTTGTTCTACTAAAAAAGATCTACAAATTTGTTATGAAGTCTTGCTATGGAAATACATCAAAAATTAAAAATTGATATTTCGGAAAAACAATACAAGTTGCAATAACTTTTTATTTAATAATGTTTCTCACCTAAATTATATCCACAAATTTATTTGGAACCACTTTACACTAGTATGCCTATTTTCAGTTCAAATCATAAAAAAATAACTTTGAAAATGAACAAATTAAATTTATGGAAAAACGACATAAGTTGCAATAAAATTTATAATAACAACATTTTTTGTATAGGATGCATACTTTTTTATAATTACAGGAACAAGACAATGAAAATACGTATGTTTCAACACCAAGGCATATTATGAATTGTAATAATACAAAATTATTGAACTAATAGATTTTTCAGGTAGCTGAGGATCAAAATTAGTGAAAAATAATGCGCAAGTATTGAAGCAATCATGAAAAATAACATGTGTACATTATTTTGAAAAATCTGAATAAGCAGTACCAGATTGAGATAGAGAAATAAATATGATATATATTTTATACAATAGTGTTCAACATAGTGTAGAAAAGTTCAGATTTTTGACAAAATCGAGTGTGAAGCACGAGTTACGTGATGAGAATGTGTTCGTTAAAGCCAAAGGAGCTTTAACAATAGAGAAGTCACAAACATCAAATTACAGTTGTCGATAATTTTACCTTTAATATTAAAAGGTCTGGTCGCAAATTTGAAGGAAATGCGGAGACCGAGCGCGCAGCGCGAGGTAAACACATCATCGAGCTTGAAGCGCGATATAAATATATTATCGAGCGCGAAGCGCGAGAATCCACGGTCGTACGCCCTAGGCGCGCTGAAACTTGCGAGCAACGCGCGGAGCGCGCGATTAGAATGTGCCCGCGCTGCGGGCAGATTTTTTAGATGGCAGTTGCTCCCAGTGGGACCATGCGGTGGTTGTTCTACCCTTTTTATAATTAATTTCTCGGTGCTATCTTTTGTACTTCGGAACAATATCCCATGATAAATATTAAATGATTGGGTTTAACACGGGCGAAAGAATACAACTTATATAGCTGAAAAACGTACGTTCATTCTAATAAACTCTGAGCTATCCTATTCATACAAATGGCTCTCTTTGTTTATTACTTGTTATTGCTGAAAAATCTACAAATAATTTTGATTTTATTATTCTTTTTTCTTTTATATACGCTTTGTTGATCTATGCATCTCCGCGCTAAATGCACGATTAAAATCTACGGCGACGATTCTCTATTTTATTAATTTAAATGTCGAGCATAAACTCAATGCTTTACTCTCAAATCACTTTTCAATATTCTAAAACAAAAAAGAAAAAGGGCCTTTTGGCAGAATAAAAATAAGTGAGCACAAAGGCGACGATAATCGATTCAAAATTTACAAGATTAAAGGCGAATATGGGCTCTAAAAGAGCCAATACATGCATAAGAGCTACAATAAATGCTAAAAGACCCAAAGATACGTAGAAAAGAGCGACTATAAGCGCAACAAACGAAATATAGTACATACAAAGGCGATTATGCATAGGGTAAGGAGGGGCAGCGCTGACTGATGGGACAGAGGCGACTTTGCTTATAACATCGCTATTATTTAACAATTTCACTTCTACTCTGCATTAAATAAATCTATTTTAATTAAGAGATAGTGTTACTTAATAAAAGCTTGAAAATTGACGCAAAAGAAAAATTATGCAGAAAACTGTTTTGACAAGGAAATGAGGGAAGATTAGCTGGCAGAAATATAAAGTTCTCAACATTAATGACAATACGTACAGTATTAAAATTTGTTATTTTGACGGATAAAACAATATCACCTTATTTCATTATAATCATTGAACGTAATTCAAGTCCAAAGTATATTAAACATCGTCAATAATTGTGGCCTCACCAGGGAGTCGGTACGGTAGAAACCTATGCCCGTAGTCCGTCTCTAGTGGAATGTCAGCGAATAAGAGGTTATATCACAGCTATCACTATTCTTATTAAAAATAACTTATTTTTCTTGCTGAATATATTTAAAGGTAATTTTACCAGTACATGAAATACCACAGACGCGAACCATCATGTTTTCCCATCTTCAAATGTTTTGATTTTTATAAAAAGCTGCGGTCGGCAACCAATTAGTTACATTTTTTACCAAAAAGATGAATTTTTAACAAAAAATTTCATTATTGATTTTTAAACCAAAAAAAAATTCGATTTTAATTAAAGAACAATTGAATTCAACCAAAAAAGATGAATTTTAACAAAAAAGTATTTCTACCAAAAGAGTTTTTCAACCAAGTAGTAGAATTTTTTAATGAAAGTGATCAATTTTTGAACAAAAATGGAATAGCTAAATTTTACCTAAAAAAATTATTCTTTATCCGATAAAACTAATTTTCAACAAAACAGTTAAATCCCCAACCAGAAAAATGAATCTTCAATTTAAAAAAATGAATTTTTAACAAGGTAGGTCAATTTTCATCCCAGTATTTAAATTTTCAACCAAAATGAATTAACTTTGAAGCTTTCTCGTTCTTTCGTGACCGAGGTCTCTAATCTTTTTCTATCCCTTAATTAGGAATTAAAATCTTCTTCAATCTCTTCCTCTGTCTTTTGTCATCGACGTCCCTTATATTTTTCTTCATTTCATTCCGTCTCTTTAATATAAATTTGAATAGTTGTCTATCTCTTTTTCTATTTTCCGCGATTTAATACTCTTATCATTTTCTATCCCTTAAGATTCGGGAATTCGTCGAAAATTTGGCGAATTTATTAAAAAAATTAATTTTTTGTTGACAACGTATCAGAAAGAGAACATGACGTCCATGCTTATATACCTACACACTTAAAATTAATTTCAATACCTTAGTCGACAAGTGTGTCGAACTTGGCAAAACTGTTTTCCGGAATAGAAGATAGGATGGGATAGAGAAGAGAGGTTTGAAAAAGATGAACGTAAATTTAGATTGTCAAAAGGATAGAAAAAGATTGACGTTGATAGATAAAGGATACGATGAGGTAGACTCAAAAATGATAGACGGGCATTTAGAATAACAGAGAGATGGAAAAAGATTGATTTCAATAGATAAAGGATAGGATAAGATAAAAAAGAGGGGATTGAAAAGATAGATGTGAATTCAGAATAAAAAAGAGATAGAAAACGATATACGTTTGCAGACTTAGGATAGGATGGATAGGATAGAATAAGATACGATAAGATAGAACAGAGGGAATTTGAAAAGATAGACGTACATTTAAATTGAAAAACGGATAGAAAAAGATCGACGTTGATAGATGTATGATACGATGAGATAGGGAAGAGGAAATTGAAAAAGATGGACGAGAATTTAGATTGCCAAATAGATAGAAAAATATTGACAGGATTGATGAAGCATAGGATGAGATAGAGAAGAGGGAATTAAAAAATATAAACGAGAATTTAAGTTGAAAGACATATAGAAAATGATAGACCTTGATAGATGAGATAGGGAAGAGGAGATTGAAAAAGATAGATATTAGTTTAGATTGGCAATGAGATAGAAAAAGATTGACATGGATAGACAGGATAGGATGAGATAGCAAAGAGGGTTTTAAAAAAGATAAACGTGAGTTCAGATTCTCATGAAATGGAGAAAGATAGACTTTGATAGATGTAGGATGCTATGAGATAGAGCAGAGGAGGTTAAAAAAAGATAGACGGGAATGAAGATTCAGAGAGATAAAAAAAGGACGTCGATAAATGAAGGATAGGATGAGATAGAAAAGAGGTGATTCAAAAGATATACGGAGATTGACAGAAAGATGATAAAAGATTGACGTGAATTGATGAAGCACAGGATGAGATAGATAAGAGGGGATTGAAAAAAGAGATGTGATTTTAGATTAACAAAGAAATAGAAAAAAGACGTTTGTAGACGTAGGATAGGTTGACGTTAGGAAAAGAAGATTGCAAAAGATAGACGGAAATTTAGATTGAAATAGAGATAGAAAAATATTGACGTGGATAGATACAGAATAGGATAAGATAGAGTAGAGGGGCTAGAAAAAGATAGATGCCGATTTAAATTAACAAAGAGGTAGAAGAAGATAGATGTTGATAGACGTAGGATAGTATAGGGTTGAGAAGAGTAGATTGAAAAAGATAGACAGGAATCCAGATTGACAGAGAGATAGGAAAATATTGACGCAGATAGGTAAAGAACAAGATGAGATAGAAAAGACGGTATCGAAAAAGATAGAAATGATTTAAGATTAACAAAGACATAGAAAAAAGTAGACGATGGTAGACTTGATTGACGTGGATGGATGGAGGATAGGATGAGATAGAAGAGAGGGGATTAAGAAAGATAGATGTGAATTAAAACAAAGAAAAATATAGGAAAATATAGATGTTGATAGACGTAGGATAGGATGAGATTGAGAAGAGGAGATTAAAAAAGATAGACCGGAATTCAGATTCACAGAGAGATAAAACTATATCCGAGTGGAAATTTCACCCTAGAACCCTAACACAAAAATTAGGCACAATAGCAGACAAAGAAAATATCTGAAATATTATTTTTTTAATGCAGTTAACAGAATTTAATTATTTTTTCAATTCTCTTATTGTATTGAAGAATACTTTTGAAACGTGACGCCTTGAAACTTTCTATTTTCTTCAAGAGAATAATGTTCATTGGCAGTATTTTACAGTAACGCGCTAGTTGAATACTTGACGAAAAAGATAAATTTTCAACAAAATCAGACTAAATGTAATCGTTGAATTTTCATTTAAAGAAATTTCTTTTCAACAACAAAAAAACGAATTTTCAGCCAGTCCAATTCAATGAAAAAAGACCAGTTTTTAACAAAATAGTTTAATCCTTAACCAAACAATTAGTGAAAGTGGCGCCGAGCGCCTACAAGGAAGGGTTTCGTAGCTTATTAAGGCGTTAATTTAAGTCTTAACAGAACCTTAAGACATAATATTTATTATATTCATAAAAAAAATTTGATTACAAACAAATTTCATCAAAAAATAAATGTTTTGAAAAAAAAAATTTCTCAAAAAAAAAAGTGATTAAACAAAATTTTTTCGAAAAAAAATTATGTAAAAAAATTGTATGAAAAAATGTTGGAATTTTTTTTATCAATTTAATAAATGAAAATGTTTTTTATTTACTTAAAAAAAATGGTGAAAAAAAGATTTGATTAGAAAAAGTGTTTTAAAAAAATTATGTGAAAAATTTCATGAAAAAAAAGTTTGGAAAAAACATTTTGGCTCTTATGCCCTTTTGCTGTGCCAAATCTTGGCGCCTATGCCCTTTTTTAAGACGGACGGATACCTGACCGAAACCATAAGGGTTTCAGCCCGGGGCTACGAAACCCTAAAAAAAAGGAATTTTCAACAAAATATTAAAATTTTCAACCCAATAATTGAATTTTTAAATAAATGTATTTTTGACAAAGAAGTTTAATTCTCAATCAAGTAGTTTTATTTTGGACCAACAAACATGTATTTTTAACCAAATAACTCTATTTTTAAGTGAAGAATATCAATTTCAAGCATTTGTATCCAGAAAGTTAATTTCTGATCAAATAGTGGAATTTTCTGCCGAAATAGTTGAATTTCTCACAAAAAATATCAATTTTCAACAAAAAAATTAATTTTCAAACAAATTATTAAATTTTCAAGTCAAAAATATGAATATTCTGCATTTTCAACCAGCAAGTTAATTTTTAATTCAACAATGGAATTTTCTGCAAAAATAGTTGAATTTTCAAACAAAAATATGAATTGTCTATAAAAAAATTATTTTTGAACCAAAATATTGAATTGTCAAGTCAAAAAGACGAATTTTCTTTATTTTCACTCGGAAAATTATTTTCAACTAAACAAGTTATTTTCAACCAAGTGTTGAATTTTATATTAATATAATAGAACTTTCAACATAAGAAAGTACGAATTTTTCACAAAACAGTAGAATTTTGAAGCCAAAGAGACGAATTTTTTCACAAAACAATCGAATTTTTAACCCAAAAATATGAATTTTGAACAAAAACCTTTATTTTCAATCAAATAGATGAATTTATAAAAATATAATATTTCTTTGGAATGAGATGAATTTTCAAACCCAAAAGACGAATTTTCAATACAAGAGTTGAACTTTAAACTAAAAACGATCAATTTTCAGCAAAAAATTTCATGATTATATTTGCAGTAGAAAAATTCTTTTTCAACAGAGAAAAAAAATTTTCATCAAAATAATGAAATTTTCATTCAAACATCAATTTTCAATACAATTGTTGAATTTTCAATAAAAAAAATTAATTTTCAACCAATTTTGTTTGAGTGATGAATTTTCTAAAGAACTAGTTTTATTAAAAGAAAAAAAATTCTATACAAATTTTGTGATTTAGAATTAATAATATTGTAAAATAAAAATAGTTTACAGAATATTCATGTAAAATACTTTAAGAAATTACGTAACTTAAAATACAATTTATAAGTTTGAAAACACTGTCAAATAAAAAACTGTCTCAAGCTTTCCGGAATTTAAAGTGACATATAAATAATGTTATTAAAAAAAAATTAACGCCAAGGTAACGCGTAAAATATTGAGATAAATTTTTACTTGCTGCCCAAAAGGAGGATGTAAGCGTTGAATAAGGAATCAGTTTTGTCCTTGCGTCCTTCCCACCAAACTTTTTACTTACGATTTAAAAGAAAGTCTTTCCGATTTTTGGGGGAAAAATTTGCAACGGACGCAACTGAAACTATTTTTTCGGTACCATTAGTAAAATAAACTAAAGCTACAGAAATTTCCTAAAAAGAAAAAGAAAAATATATTTGATTGACGTTATAATTGTTATGGAATATTTTTCTACTTGGATTGTAATGATTCAATGAGATAAGATATAATGCTACTATTAATCATGCTTGTGGGTAGGGGGAAAATATTTTATTAATAATTAAAGAAAACTAAAAACTTTTCCTTCAATTTGACTTTTATTAAATCAACACTGAGAACTATTTAAAGACTTAAATACCGAGTGTTCTGACAAAAAGATTTATCTTTTCTCTTTTTTTTCTTGATTAACAATTGTACATTATTATTTTTAATGTTTTATATTTTGTTTCCATATATTGTTGATATAAGTGAAGTTAATATCAAAAAGAGATTTATCAAAAATGAAATATGCCCTGTTTCTTCTCTACTGTAGTTTCTTCATTTTGTTTTATTGGAAATTTAATTCGAAATGAATATGATGATATATGTCATGTGAACATTTAATATAGGTACCATTTGAATGAGTGAATTTTATTGTTCCAAATATGTAACTATTGGAAGCCAAAAGGTATCGATTTTGGGTTTCACGATAGAGGAAGACGAACTTTTTATGGCCTCTCATGGTATAATTCGTTTTCCTGCTATAGTTGTGAAATGGTTGAAAACTCAGGATGTTGGGTTTTCCCTGGGCCTGGCATGCATGTTGCGCAAGGTTAGAGGAGAATTAAGTTGGGAGGGTTGTGTTTGGTTTGAAAACGTTATTAAAAGTTATTAAAAGTGTTATTTTCCTTTTTGCTAGAGGAAGGTTTTAAGAGATTTTTGTGTGAAAAATCAAGGGACAGTACCCAAGAGAGATTTAGTCTGAGTCCAGTTCTTTAAGTCTCAAGATGTGCTACGACGAAAGTAGTATCCAGTATTTTGTTTCGAATTTAGATTTCAATAGTGATGACAATAATGAATTGTTGGTAGATTTTGAAATTCCGGAAGCAAGTGTAGTGAATAGTGAGTTAAGAAATGGACGTGTGGAGGAAGAGAATGAAAATGAGTTAAGTTGGGACGATCTCATTTTTGATAGCCCTGATAGATTGAGTGAAAACATTAAAATTTCAGAAAATGAAAATAATGAAATAATGGAAATGAGAGGGAACATTGTGCACGATGTTCGAATTGTAGATAATGAGGTGCGAATGCAAAATAGAGCACAAAATAAAGAGGAAATTGTGGTTCCTGTAGAGAGGTACGAACTAATTAAATGGTGTGAGAACGTTTGGGACCTAAAATTTGGCTTACACGAATTTCGAGTGTGACAATTCAATGGTCAAAATTATTATGGGCCTAGTCATTGGGCAGATTTTTGTTTGGGACAACAAAAAATCTTACGTGACGAAATTATTGCTGAATATAATTTGCATCAGAAAAGCGTGTACAGAGTTGCAAAGAAATTTTATACTTTTGAAAACTTCCGGTTGATTCTTGTGACTATTTTTGAATGATTTGATATATTTTTATGAGGTTGATAAAAAAATGGGAAAATTTACATTGGTTTTTATTTCTTTTCAATGGCGTATCTGTTCAAATGCCATGGCAATGGGCTGGGCAAGAGAAAAATTGGATGCAAAGAAGAGTAGATCGTGCTAAACCGTAGATTCAGAAAAATGGATTAAATGAAACTTTTATTGTGGACAATATAATTTTTGGAATCTTAAACTTGATTGTTGAAGAAGTAAGTGTATAGAATGAGACAAGGAAAGAGAGAGCGAGAGAAAAAAAAGGGTTTCTTATATTTCACTTATTATTCTTTTTACAGTATTTGGATTAAGAAGAAAAAAAAGAGGAAAAATAAAACTGAGAGAGAAGAAAAAGACTGAGTGATGTCATAAATTTGTGATTAAAAAAATAGTGAAAAGTTATTAGATTCATTTTATCTATAGTGAAGTGAGAGTAAAATAAAATAATTTTAAACAAGTGTTTAATGATTTTGTGTTTCATTTGATTCGGGTGTAATAGTTATTCGTGAATAATTGCGTGATTGACCAAAATTATTTTCTATGATGTCAAAATGTTGGTGAGTAATATCTGGATTTTAAGTTCCTAGTAATATTGTGTTTCTATGAACTTTAAACATAAAGTAAGTCCAAATATTGAAGAAAGAAAAAGGGTAATACTAATACTTAGGATTATTATCAATGTATAAAAAGATCAAATATCCAGATCTTCAGTGGGTGCTAGTTTTGTGTATAGTTTTTATATTTGAATAAGCATAAATATTTCCTTTTCTACTGTAGAAAGTGGGATAATATCATTATTATTCCAATTGAAGAAAAATGTTTCAAGTATTGAAGGGAAATTTACAGAAAAATTGCAAAGATTTGGGGATAAATAATATACGAACAATAGAAGACTATTATAATCGTATGCACGAACTTCAGAGTTCAGACTCTCGCACGCTGGGAACACCAATAAACCATGCCACGGTGTATGTTCTTAATTATTTCTCGAAAACTGAGGGAGATCTTATTTTGATATTTACAGGAATTTTTAAAGCTATTTATAAAAAAAAAAAGTGTATAA
Source organism: Andricus grossulariae (assembly GCA_011634705.1). Taxonomy (NCBI): domain Eukaryota; kingdom Metazoa; phylum Arthropoda; class Insecta; order Hymenoptera; family Cynipidae; genus Andricus; species Andricus grossulariae. The sequence continues at coordinate 105,186,090 of JAABKJ010075445.1, read as the reverse complement.
TATGACAAGCGACGTCTGGCGACGTTATAAGTGACAGGCACTTTTACCGTCTGAGATTTTGAACAGCGCTACCTATCTTTTGGACGCAAAATTAACCCTGATTAGTACTCCATGTCATATATGCTCTAAGGTCGAAAGTCGAAATTTGAACGGACCTCTTTTTCTAATGTGTGGAGATAGAAAGAGAGGTTCGCTCAATTTTCAACATGAAAACAGCATCATAGTCCCACTGGCTTATAATATCCTTGCTACTTCGACGTGGTGAAAAACGTGAAAAATTAAAAACTGTCAAAAAAATGTCATATCGGCGAGGTTAGAAAAGACGAGGATTTGGATCATTTTTATGGATATAAAATATTTATTGGACATATTTTACCATTATTCAATGAACAATACAAAAATTATTTCTATAGTATATAAACTTCCAGCCAAACATTTTCAAGTTGAAAAATGTATTCAATAAAAACACCGACTCTTCGCATTGACGAATCGGATTTAAAGTGCAAAAATGGTTGCGACTTTTTCGGAAATGCAGAGTGGGAAGGATATTGCAGTCAGTGTCATCGAGAACACTTGCAGAAGCAACGGACACAGAGGGAACATATTCAGCGAATGCAAAATCGTGAAAGGTATCAGCCTTATTGGTATCATTATTTTTATCGTTGTGCACTTTAATTTTACAAAATGTTTTGTATTTTAATTAAGCATGTTTCTATTTTGCTCTTCAGCGGGTGTTGCACGTAATATAGGTCGGGCGACGACGGAGTAAATTAGAGAAGTAGATTATTTCGCACGCCTAATAATTAACTCTTGTATAAAAATACGAGGCCAGAAATTCTGCTGTCCATCATACTTTCGTTGCCATATTATTTATCGTTTTAGTCTGTGAATAAAATTTCTTTAGTTTAAAATTTTTTTTTCTTCCTTTATAAAACCGTTTTTCGAGAAGCTGGCTAAATATTGCACCTTTTCTCTATTAACCAAATAAATCTCTTACTTTTTATATAAGGTCGAGTATACGCATGTTGGGTAGCTACGATAGCGCCACCAATTTGGGACTATTGGGAAGAAATTGAATTTCAATTAAATATTAAGGAAAAATCTTATAGTAAGCAATTAATTTTAAATTGACGGGAGATTACGATATCCGTGGCGAAAAAGTTTTAATGTGGATTTCTATAGGATTTTTGCCGAGAAACACGAATCTGAAATTTTTAAATCGATATCTCGAATAGTTTTCGAGATATCGATTTTTTTATGTTAAAATTATTTATACTTGTTCTTGATTAAAGTAATTTCTGAATATCGATTTCAATGGGATTTTTTGCGAGAAACACGGATCTGAAAGTTTTAAATCGATATCTCGAATAGTTTTCGGTATATCGATTTTTTCTGATAAAATTATTGACTCTTACTTTTGATTAATATAATTTCTGAATATCAATTTCGATGGTATTTTTTCGAGAAACACGGATCTGAAATTTTTAAATCGATATCTAGAATAGTTTTCGAGATACCGATTTTTTTCTGTTAAATTGAATAATCGAATAAGACAGGTCCCACCTCTATCCCTTTAAAATGTCTAGTGGGCGATTATTTCTGTGACTAGTCACAGAAATAATGGAAGGTCACACCCCTACACCTTTTCCAACGCCTCGTGGGGGCGGGAAGGCACCCCTGTGATTGGTCACAGAAATAATTTAAAGTCACACGCCTAACCCTTTTCCAACGCCTAGTGGGGGCGAGAAGGCACCCCTGTGACTGCTCACAGAAATAATGAAAGGTCACACCCCTACCCGTTTTCCAACGCTTCGTGGGGGCGGGAAGGCACCCCTGTGACTAGTCACACGAATAATGAATGGTCACACCCCTACCCCTTTTCCAACGCTTCGTGGGGGACGGGAAGGCACCCCTGTAACTGGTCACAGAAATAATAAAAATATAATTCATATTCTTAAACAAGTAAGTTATTTATTTAATATAAATAGAAGAATATCTCGATACCGAATTGCGAGATATCGATTTAAAAGTGTTTGAGTCTATTTTCTTTTTAAAAAATCCCATATCGGAATGACTTTTAAGAAATTAGATACATTTGATTTTTGTTAAATCGATATATATATATATATATATATATCGAAAACAGAGATGTCCAGTTTTTTCTCAAATTGGTATCCTATGCTACTTTTTGTTGAACAATTATATAATTTTGATACATATATTTTAATGTTCAATAAATTTCTATTAGTTTAAACAATTTTAATTTGCTTAAGCAGTTTTTTTCGATAACTTAAAAAAAAATAAAATTAAATACGTAGAATTATTTTTCTGACTGTATAGTGTACAGAAGGAATATATAACCATTTTTTAATTGTTTAAACAAATATTATTTGTTCAAATTATGATTTTTCAAAAAATATTTTTTAAATCGTATTTTCTAAATTAAACATGATATTGAAAGATTTCGAGGAGTAATAAATTCTGTTAAAAACGTCCTGTTATTGTTTAAACAATTTTTATTCGTTCAAGCAGGTTTCTATAAAAAAATGTGGATCAATAAGATAAAATATTTCAATATATATTTTGTATGTCTTCAAGTATGTCAGATTGATATTCATAAGACTTTCAAATGCTATAATGAAATATAATCTGAATCCATTTCATATGCAGTCTAATTACAAGGCTGATCACAAAATATTATTTTTTGACCGAAGACAATGTTTTCTTTCTGATATCTGGAAACTGTTTTCTATAATTTTTTTACTACTTGCAGTAAGTACTGTTTTTGGTCCTCATTTCTTGTTATCAAGCATTGAAAGTCCGATATTAAGTTAACACCTTTTTCAGCAGTATCATTATCTACTGTTTAATGTTTAACAATTGTTAAGCTTGGCAAGTCCAAGCCTCCTCGAAATCATTCAATATTATATTTAATTCAGAAAATACGATTTAAAAATAGTTTCAGAAAAGTAATTGTTTAAACAAATTATATTTGTTTAAACAATTAAAAATGGTTAATATATTCTTTCTATACACCATAAAGTCAGAAAAATAATTATATGTATTTTATTAATTTAATTTTTTCACATCTCTGGGTCAATTTTTAGAAATTTGGAAAATAAACAATAAGTAATTGTTTAAATAATTGCATAATATTTGAAAAAAATTACTACTCCAAGCAATGACCAACTATTACATTTCAATCAGAAAATACGATTATTTTTTACATTTTTTGGGAATAAATAATTGCTTAAATAAGTTACATTTGTTTAAACAATTAAAAATGGTTTAAAAAGTCATGGGAAATATACAAATTGTCAAAAGATGACAAAAATTGCTTTAAAGTAACAATAATACGTAAAAATGTATTTTTTCAATTTTTGGGTCATATTTGGGTCGCTGGGGGAAGGGGGGGGGGAAAGGATGGGTTAAAAATAAAAGTTATTGGTATAGTTTTATTTCATGAGTAGTCCTCTTCAATTCCTAAAAAATTTAGCACGTTTTGATCAAACTCCGAAGTATGAGTTCAATTTTACAAAAATCCTCAATTTCCCCATGATATTTAAATGGGAGTTTTAAGTGCACGGTGACACGTGTTAATATTCGAATTTGGAAAAAAATTAGGGATTTTTTTTCTCCGAAAATAGAAACTTTTTTGTTGGGGGAGGGGGGGACTTGCCCTGTAGCTCAAAAAGCGTTTTTTTGGACCACCTTAATGTGGACATCCCTATTATACCTGTAATGAAGAAGCTTTTTATTTAATTTTCCTACGATTAATAAATCATCATTATTAAGTCATGAATCCAGGTAGACAATGAAGAGTGAATAAAGGCTAAAGGTCCGTTATTGATTTGAGGAAATGTTCAGTAATGAAAATGTAATGAACTCACCGTGAAGGCAAGGCACGCAAAGGTGAGACCCATGAAAAGGGCAACCAAGGGAGCCACCAAGACAGCAAGAAAAATATAGCAACATCCTCTCGATAATCGAAAACACTGACCACTTAATCGCCAAGCGCATTCTGGACTTCGAATTCCATCTGGTTCACCGATTACGTCCTCCCACGTCACCTGCGGTCAATATTAACTTTCATTATAATCGCGTAGAGAAAGATCAGTGACCTCATAAAGAGCTCTCTCTACTACATCGCAATAAATAGGACTGAAATAAAAAAAAAACTAATTTTTCCGTTGACAGATGCCCTAATAATGCATTTGTTTATTAAATTTGTTTATAATATTATCAAGAATAATCTTGAGAGAAAATTTCTTTATTACAGTATTGTTTTCATCCAAACAGCTTGCAATATAACTTTAAAAAGAGTACAATTATTAAAATTATAGAAAACACACTTTTAACAAATAATTTGTGTATAAAATTTTATTTTTTTATTGTGTCAGGATGGAATACAGTCGAACCTGGATTTAGCGCCGGTTTTGGGGCTGACCTTGACGTTAAATCCAGAGACTCGGAACTATTTTGCAAATCCGTTGCAAAATATATTCTGCTGCTCCTGACACAACATCAAAAATATTTCAGATACAAAAATCTGCTCCTAATCGAAAATATTCTAAGCGAGAGAGAAAAATAATTGTGTTAATAGGAATACTTGAGACTGCAGCGTTTCAACGGTGCATTGTGCAATAACAATGTCTGCATTACCCGCCTAGCTGCTGCGCAATACAAAAATTCGACTGGAATACCTCTCTTTAAATATGGATAACTCGCGAACCAGATGAGTGTCCATCATGTTTTTTTTTAAAATGAAAGATAGAAGAAAAAGGAATATTATTCTGACAAAAAATGAAAAATTGAAAATAGCGAAATTCGTCAAAAATCGAATCAAACATGTTTCTTGAGTTTTTTTTTGTGACAATTTTGAAATTTTTTTTCTTCATTTACATTTTATATAAAACAGCACCTTGTTTTACAAAATGCCTATAATCTTCATTGAAATCCGAAAAAAATTGTCAGAAATATTACAATTTAAAAAAAAGTCGACCTCAAATTTCAAAACAGCGTCACACTCAGAATTTTCAAAATTTTTGAAAATCCTTCGGCCAAAAAACATTAACCATAAAGTACCACAACAACACTGGGTTTCATTAAAATCGATAAGATGGCTGCCAAGATTGATTTTTTGGACGTGGAAAGCGTCTAAAATGTTATTTCCACTCAACTCCTCCTCCCTTGTTAACAACCTTCGTTTTTACCCCCCCCCCCCAGTCAAACTGGTACCGTAGTTTATGGAAACTACCGCCAGGCTACTTCTTCTTTTAGGACTACACCACTGATTGCAATCCTCAATTCTCCACTTGTGACTTCAGGTATTGTAATCTACTTGTAATCCACTTGTAATCCTAGATTATCTGCTTGTAATCCCGAATAATCGATTTGTAATCCCAAGTGATTCACTTGTAATTACAGGTAATTCCCTTGTAATCCCAGGTAACGTACTTGTAATCCCACTTCTGCTGAACCTTATTTTTAGGAGTTCTTTCCCTCTCGGATTATTATTTTTTGACAAAAAAACGTCTGCTTGTCAGATCGTCGAATTACGTCAGCTTTCATAAATTAGCATAAGTAACAAATTGGAAACTTGCATCCGCGTCAAGTTAGATCTGCTGAAAAGTTGGTCCCGAGGCATGATTTGGGATTTTGGGGAATGGACCTTGCTGAAGGCGCTGTAATTTGATTTAATTAAAATTAGACGTAACAAGACGTTCAGCTTGTAGCTGGTCTATTGCAATAGAAAAACGGTGTAGACGAGGAGGGCGCAACTTGGCGAATGGTGATAGAGTGTCTGACTTGAAATTTAAATTAAAACTTCAAAGCAAACTCGCTCTTTTAGTCTTTTCGTGCGCTGCGCCGCGCCGTCTTAATTTCTGATCGTCTCGTTTCGAGATCAAGCGGAATTAGTATCAAGTCAGCCCCTCCTGGGCCGCCAACGGAAGCACCTGTCTCTCTCTGGGATGGCCCCTCGCCTCGTTTATAAATCTAACATACAATCAAGTTTATGGTGGAAAGTAAAGGGCGGGAGGAATGAGGCTAAGGCAGGATAAAGAGAGGAGATGCCGAACCGGGTTATTACATGCCTTGTTAGGGAGGTAAGGGCAGGTGCTTCGTTTAATTTTCGACAATTAAAGTACTCGCTCGATCTTGTTAGTCTCCTCCTTTGTACCTTTCGAAACGTCCGTCCAGGGGATATCGACTTTTATTTAGGATGTTACTGATCCTTTCGGCGCGCGCCCGATTAAGAGGAATAGTTGCGAGCGAATTGGCGAAGCTTACTTTCCCCCAAAGATTACTCGAAAGCAAACCTAATATTATTGCTAAGTGTCTCTAATATGGGCCCCACTTTGCCGCAAATTGCTTATTGCCTTTTCGCTATTTTCTTTTTTTTTATTAATAATTACGTATCAAATGGGCATTATTGAGTAATCATCTATTCTAATTATGGGAAGCAGTAATTATTATAAAAAATCTTAGACAATTAGTTAATTGTTGTTCGCACTGTTTTAGGTTTTAGTGTCCCTAATATGGGTCCCACTTTTCCGCGAATTGGCTATTGCCGTCTCGCTATTTGTTTTTTCTACTATTTACGTATCAAATTGGCATTATTAAGTAGGTCGTGATTACGCAGGGTAAGGAGGGGCAGCGCCGACCAGTTAACAGTCAATGATGGTTCGTGTCTGTGGTATTTTATACACTAGGTTTCTACCGCACCGACCGGATTGATAATATTAATATTCAATAGTTTCTTGTATGCAGCCCAGAAGATAAGTGGCTGTTCTACATTACCGATCACTTATCATAACCTACGCGTGCCAAAAATATGCCACGGCACTTGCGAGATGGATGCAGAAAGCTGTCATCATTGGGTCGCTTCGTGTCCTCAGAACACACGAGGGTTTCGCCGGCCTTTCATTGTGATTTCGTCGTGTCCTGTGGCCACCCATCTCACACTTGTGAGACGTGGCCATGAGTGGGATTTACCGCGGTCCTACTGGGAGCCGGTTTTTTAGATGGCAGTTGCTCCCAGTGGGACATTGCGGTGTTTGTTAACCTTATGTTTTAATTATATATATATATATATATTTATTTATATAATAAATTGGTTCCGGGTGTACGCCTTTGGAGAGGAAAAAAAATTGATGAAATAAAAATATCTCAGAAGAACAATTTTCAGCTCTCTAATCCATGTCACTCACATGTGACATAATTTAAATGAGATAACGAGTAATTATTGGTCTACAGTAAGGCCACATTCATAGTAGTCATATTCTTGAGTGCGACAGAGATGTTCTTATGCGTCATCTACTAGCGTCTCACTCGCATTCACGCTTCCCTCGAATTCACGCTTCCCATTAGAATATTCAGTTTCTCGCGAAATTCTCTACTGCGCAGTTTTGTTTATATTTAAAGAAAATGAAATTCGCCATTACCCTGAACTTGACCTTAGCTGTTTTCATAACTTTTTTTGGTAATTATAGCAATATAATATCTTATATGTATATTATACATCTTATGTGTACCTTGAATTTTAAACCTATTATTTCAAGAAAATGTTTTTTGTATTATATTTAACTCCGTTTCGAAATTGTTCAATCCCAATGTACTGAGTGTTACGTTTATCGTGAAACAAAACTTTCAAAATAAAGATATATACATACTATTACAAAAGTTTGTATAACATATGCATAATTTAAGGCATTTTTATGCTTGTGAATGTAAAGCAAGCCTAAAGTAGTTTCCGTCGAGCATGGTGACCCCTGAGGAGGTAAAAGTGTACCTTAGCACCCTAGCAAATGAAAATTGTGACGTCAGAGGTGAATAATGAAAATTATACATCTATGAGGTCAGATTTGCATATAGCAGCCGATCAAAATTGGCGTTATTACAATACAAACTGCTGGGAAAATGTTGCTACAGTTATTAAAATTTATTTTTAAGTCACCTTAATTACATTCTGTAGAATTCACTTTGAATTCATTGGATTTCTATAGAATTGACTATTAATTTTTTGGAAGTCATAATGAACTCTTAATCAGAACGCCCCTTGAATTCTTTGGAATTCTCATTACATTCTCTGGAATTCACCATGACTTCTTTAAAATTCTTTAGAATTCACCAATAATTCTTTGGAATTCATAATTAACTCTTTAGAACTCACCTCGATTTCTTTGGAATTCTTTACAATTTACTATGAATTCTTTGGCAATTCTCAATTAAATTTTAGGAATTTACCTTGAATTCTATAGAATTATTTAAAATTTACTAGGAGTTATATGCAATGACCTACATGAATCCGTTGGCAATGAACTCTTTGAAATTGCCCTTGAATTATTTGAAATTATTTTTATTTCTTTAGAATTCAATAGAAATCCAGTGGAATTTGCCAGAAATTCATTGGAATTCACCATCAGTTCCTTGGCATTCTTCAGAAATAACTTAAAAATATTTAGAATTCTTTTCAATTCCTTAAAGTCCTTGATCACATGTACGGACGGAAGATTAATCGTACCTGTATTGCAAAAAACGTCTGAAATCATGCATTTGTTACAAAAAATATCGTATTTACGAATTATAATAATATGAATGCACCGAGAAAAATCGGTTCGGAATTTCGCATAGGACGCTGTTACCATTTTCATAAGGGGCCATTCATTAATTACGTAAGGGTCTCGAGGGGGAGGGTTTTTTTTTAAATCTCTGCATGACCTTACCTCGGGGGAAGGGGGGATGTTAAAACAGTTCTTACGTAATATCTTACAACGTCAATTATTGTTTCAATTCGAACGATCACAGTGGCTACATTAATTCTACTCAAACTACCCACTTAAAATTTTTGAAATCACGTGTTTTAGTTTTTCTAATGATATGTAACTATTCAACGCTATTTAGAAGAATTCTAAGTTAAATATTACGTAAGAAAGGGGGGGGGGAGTCAAGAAATCTTATGTGTCCTTACGTGGGGGGGGTAAAAATAGTCAAAAATCGCCCTTACGTAAATAATAAATGGCTCCTAAGCGAACATTTGATGCGATCATAAAGCATGAAATATGACCAATTATGAAGAACACGGGCCTTAAAATTAACGTAAATAAAACAAAGGTAATGGTGTTTGAGGGAAAAAGTGAGAAAACAATGTGCAACATTGTGGCCATGAATGGGATTTACCGCGGTCCTACTGGGAGCCGATGTCATTTTTTAGACGACAGTTGCTCCCAGTGGGACACTGCGGTGGTTGTTAACCTTTATTTTCTAATTATATATATATATATATATATGTCATGTTATATATGTTATATTCTGTTTTATTTTTTCAACTATGGCGCAATACTCCCATGAGTACGAAGAAAAAATATTTTAATCTCGGGGATGTATATATTTTTTTGTGAATATATGGTTGTCGCAGGTTCTTCTCTTCAATTTTTTGTAAATTGTCTTATCAGTCTCAATAACATATATTTTAGTCATCAATATCGGTCAAGCAATTTTCGAGAGAAACCACTTTCTATTGTTTTTCCCCCCTTCTTACTTTCAAAAAATGCAATTTGAAGGTTATAATTCTTCTTTATGATGAACATTTCACATGAGTTTCAGCCTGGTGGGAGCGGGGCCGATTTTCCATGCTTACCCGGCTTGACCCTTTATCACTTCGCACGTCCTGTCAGATATGTAGTCGCCACCGTATCTAAACATTTAAGGATTTTACTGTCTAAACCAGCAGCCTTACCATTTTTTTAGTTCATAATTATGTCCCTAACCTCAGAGACGCATACTCTCTCAACCGGGTTTTCTAACGTATCGTGTTCGATATCGCAATTGTGATGCCTCATAGCTTCACCTTCTAATAATTCCTTAAAAGAGTGTCTCAAAGCTTCTAGTATCCCGCGTGTATCATATAGCATTTCACGCTTGCTATATATCGTGTTGACTAACTCTGTACTTTTACCTCCCTTCATATTTCTTCACACCAATTTATAAAACAGTTTCCTGCTTCCTTCAAAATTGTTGTGCATTTTCATCTCTTCTTCTGTTTTTATTTGATCTTTACTTTCCTTTACCTAGTAGTTTCACTTTCCTCTTTTTGTGTCTGTAATCATTTTCATGTCTATTTTTCTCCTCATCGCTAATGCCTGTGATGTTTAACATTCTGTGATATGCTTGCTTATTTCTTTGGGCGGCTACGCGGACTTCATCATTTTATCACGCATCACCGGAAATTCTACCTACAACCGCAGTACCACAAACTTCAGTCGCAGTCCCAACAATGGCATTCCAGAGCATAGACGATGCGCCCCTATATCAATATTGTCCATTAGCGCCTTCCAAGTTGCCTCATCTATGCGTTTGTATATCTTATTCTGAAAATCTATTCGCACTTACGGTTTCTGTAAATTCTCAATCTTGATTTGCGTTTGTTTCGTTTTTTTGTTCTCTTTCTTCTTCAAGTCTGACCTAAGTTCATTTTGTAGACTACGAGGTAATGAACAGTATTGCATTGAGAACCCCTCATAACCCTTGTATCTTTAACTACCTCTATCAGTTTTTCATCCGCAACAATCATTCATAATCAAACTGAGCCCTTAACTACCATGTGATTCACTATCAAGTCCGCCTTGTAACTCTCTATTTTTTATACCTTCAATGTCACATCCCTTTTCCCGCGTTTCAGGTACAGATAAAATATCTAGCTTTCTCACGTGCATAGTTTCTCGTGATACTCTTTTCTTGAGATCATTCACCCCTCTAGCATTCCAAACACCCAGTATCTATTCAACGCCTGAAACTTTACTTTAAACGGGTGCATGCCTTTTGTCAATCAAAGTTTCAGTCTATTCCGAGGCTATTTTATTGTTTTTATTATTCACTGTATATAGTGTACGCCCGACTACCATCTTGATGCAAAGAATGTATTTTGCGAGTCGAAATCATGTCCAAATTTAGTAGTCATTCCCATCAAACTTCGGTTAATGAAGAGGAAGTGTGGGTACGGAACTGGCACCGCAAGAGACATAGTTGGTTGGTATTGTATACTGAGGTCACCAGTCTTTAGTAGTGTAGTATTATATAGGAGATCATACGGTCCCAACTGCTCATTCCCAGCCTTCCTCTCAGTACGACGAAAATGAAATAAATTTTCTGTATACGAAAACACAATTTAAACATAATCACGCATAAGAATTTATATGTTATTTCTTTTCACATTAAAAAAGACTGTATTCTTCAAGAGAACGCGAGAAACTGATTTTAAGGAAAATCACTTGACCATTCGAGACACTCGAATGCGTTCTCGAATGCGACTTCTTCATGCGTTTCAAAATTATATTCATCTGAATATGTAGAAAAACGGCCTTTTCGCGTTTTTTTGTTAGAATATCTCTTGATCCTGACGTCCTAGAAAAATTCTACTACCAGATTTGTATTCAGAGCAAAGAATTACGTAGAATAACATCTTCAGATCTCAGTGTGAAAAATATCGCAGGCCTGTGTAAGTTCAAAAACTCACGTACGATGAGTGCAAAATGTGGCGGAGCACCATCTTGTTGAAACCACATTCATTGTCTTGTTGCTAAGTTAACGTTCTCCAATACTCGTGGTAAATGGTACCTGAACAACTCTAAGTATGTATGTCTTTCAATGTTTCCGTCAAAAAAATAGGGTCCAATTAGATAGCCATTTACTATTTCGCACCACACCATAACACTTCATCGATGTTGATGATCCATTGGTCTGTACCAGTGAGGATTTTCGTCTGACCAATAATGACAGTTATGTCTATGGAGCTGTCCATCGCTGTAGAATTGACTTTCATCTGAGACAAGTACCTATCGAAAAAAACTAGGATCATTCTGTACCATCTGCAAAGCCCATTGACAAAAATTAAAACGCGCTAAAATATAATGGGGCCTGAGGGTTTGCGTTAGAGTAATGTGGTAAGCATGATAGTTCAGAGATCTTGAAATTCTTAATATTGTTGTATGTCGTATACCTATCTCTCATCCAATTTGTCGAGTACTTATTTGTGGATCAATATGAACGGCTGCTATAACAGTTAGAGCTCGTGCATCATTTTCACCGTACTCTATATGTTGGCGTTCACGAAGAAGAATCCCATTGCGAGCTCTTCCAGCCAAAGTTCTTATTGTTAGCCTGGAAGGATGTCTTCTATCTGGAAACCGTTCAGCGTCAACTCTTGATGCAGCGACGTAGTCAACGTGACATTCCTCTAAAATTAGTATCATATCAACGATTTCAGTACGTAAGTGATCAGCCATATTGCGAAATTTATTTGAAACCTAGCATGAAAAGTTTGACTAATAAATGAAGCTTTTCTACCGAAAAATAAAGCGGAGAATGAAGTGAGCGTCGTCGCTGAAACAGTTGAAATGCCAAAACAAATGAATGCTTACACGTACTATGAAAAACATATGAAAATCGAGAAACACATTTAATGCTTCAAAAACTATACCAAAACCTTTTCTAATATGTATGATGAAAAGAAAATGGATAATCAGAAAAAGTTCGATTATCGAAAGAAGATAACACTACATGCGACTAGTTTGCTCAACGGAATAAAAAAGCGGAGAATGAAGTGAACATCTTCACGAAAATAGTTGAAAACAAAAACCAAACGAACGCTCAATGCTCACCCCAAATGTGAGAGGTAAGGGGACTTGCGGTGAAAAAGCACCCCAAACGTGAGAGACAAGGGGACTCACGGTAAATAAGCACCACAAAGGAAACACAGCCCCGGATCAGAGACCTGGTGGAGGTAGCGATTAGGATTCCTGATTGCCTTTTGGCGAGCTTGAAAAAAAAATATAGCCATACATACAATAAGGAAACGTCAGCTCCATATGAGGTTATTTTTGGGGAATCTTATAAAAAGAGGAAATTTTTGGATTTTGTGTTCTTTTGGAACACCAGTCTTACTCACATTGTTATCCTGGGTGTTCAAACTACCCTTCATTGGAAAAGCCCGCTGGCCCGCGGTGAAGTAAGGTCCCACTTCCGAGGAAATCCGGAGATGTCTATCCGTTGACCGTTCCGCTATTCGGTCTTGCGACAGCTGGGTCTCCAATTGACGCAATCCTCTCCATACTCTACCAGCGCGTCTTGGTCCCGCTGATCTCCCTACCTTCTGGCCCTGTCATGCGCACAGAAAATTATCGATTTTTCCTACTGATCTGGTGACCTATATATTCCCATGATTAATTAAATGGCTTGAGCTGTTATTTCTATCCTGATTATTAATATATAAGTATGGAAACGCATCGAACCATTTTAATATATACAAATATCAGTTCTTGGTGCTGTAAGTAGAGAAGGGCAGGCAATTAGCAGATGCGACCATATGAAATCCTATCTAATACATCGCTGCTGAAGGCTGGTGACCTTTTCAGCATAAAACACCAACCAACTACGACTCTCTCGGTTACAGCCCCCCCCCCCCCCCGTCATTACCCGTAGTTTGGTCGGACTGGCTTATAACTAGAATATTCACCATACGATGAATCACTACTTAACTTGGACATGCTTTCGACTTGCGAAATAAATTCCTCGCATAAAGATGGTAGTTGGGCGTACAATTTAAACAATGAATAATACAAAAAATAACAAAGCCTCGGAATAGACTGAAACTTTAAATTACGAAAGGCACGCACACGGTAGCTGTGAAGCTAGATATTTTATGTTTACCTGAAACGAAGAAAAATTAATGCGAAAGTGGAAACATAGAAAATGAAGTGTTGGAAGGCGGATTTGAAATATGGTCAGAAGTAGATAGTTCTTCACATGATAGACGAGAAGTCGGTTTGATTATGTATGATAGGGCGCCACTTGTTTCGTTAAGAAAGTCGACCTTTCCGGTTGATATTTTGTCACTTTTTAATAAATTATTATAAATTATTAAATAGACAAAATTAATTTTTAATTTCACATTTAAATTCCTGGGGAGTCAAAGTTTATAAAAAGCTTAACTATAAGGCAAACAAAATTTTTGTGGATGACCCTATTATATGTAATTATGAATTGGAACATAGAATTTAAAAAAAGTGTAATTTAGATCTGGAACTAAAATTTTCCAAAAGAATTATAATTCTGACCATGAGAAAGCCGGGATTATAAAACCGCCAGTCTGGGAGACACTCTGTTAACATACAAAAAAAAAAAAAAAATTACAACTCACTAGTATTATATATGACATTCTAAAAACATTGTACAACAAAATTTCCAAACTTTAGCACCCCATGGCTTTCCTGGCCACTAATTTGACGCACCAAACAATCTTTTGTACAACTGTTATGTAAAAAAGTTATTCATGTATTAATTCATGAATTGAATTTAATTGAATTTGTATTATATATCTCTTAAAATTGTTTAGGTCTGACGACCCACCCTATATACGGAAAAGGAAAGTCTTGGAACAAAGGTGACATCGAAAGACTTTTGCACAAGCTCGTGATCGAAGGTTATCTTCAGGAGGAAATGTACATCAACAATGAAATTGCTTGTGCGTATATCCAAGTTGGATCCAAAGCCACGGAACTGATGAACAATAAAAACGCAAAGGTAAATAAAAATCTTAGACCTTTGAAAGATATAAAAAAGTGGAAGAGTCTATATTTAACATTTGTTGGTGTATTTTTTAATATTTAATTGGAGTAAATATCGTTTGCAGATAACTTTCAATACTCGGGTATCGAACACATCATCGACAGCCGTTGCAACTGTCTCGACAGTCAAGGAACGAACGCATCCAGAAGTAAGAGAGTTGGAGGATAAATGCTACACTGAATTAATGACCATAATCCGAGGAATAGCGGGCGCTTTGGACGTTTCTGCTGCCTCGATTATGAACATGATCGCCATCCGGGCGATGAGTCAACAACTGCCCGTAAACGAAGAAGCGATGCTGAAAATTCCTCATGTTACCAAAGCCAATTTTGATAAGTACGGACAGGCGTTACTCGACGTTACTCAGAAGTACGCCGCCGAAAAAACTGGTAAGTTATTCACTTTTGAGGAATCAACTGAAGTAATTACGCAGTGTTATAATCCTAAAAGAAAAAGTGGCCTGGCGGTACTTTCCATAAACTACGTTACCAGTTTGTGGTATATTTTAGGGTAAAAGTTCTTTTTTCCATTGAAAAAGCTACTTTTATATTTTTGGTTCGGAATTCTACTCGTTTGATTGAAAATTCTATTATTTTGTTGAAGATGCAACTATATTGTTAAAAAGTCATCTTTTTTATCAAAAATTCAACTAATTCGTTAATTTTTTTTCTATTTCAAGGTACATTTCTTTGGTTGTAACTTTAACTATTTTTATGAAAATTTGTTTCATGTTTGGTTGAAAATCAATTTTTTAAACTGAAAATTAAACTATTCTATTTTTGGTTCAAAATTTATCTTTTTCAGTTTAAAAATTAACTATTTGATTAAAAAATTTATCTTTTTTATTTGAAAGTTCAACTGTTTGGTTGAAAATTCATGTATTTTTTTCAAGTTTCGTCTTTCTTGGTAGAAAATTAATTGTATTAGTTGAAAATGTATTCTTTTTGGTTAAAAATGCATTTGTTTGGTTGAAATATCAACTATTACATGCTTTGTTGATAATTCATCTTTTTTGTTGAGAAGTCGATTATTTGACTTAAATTTGAACTACTTTGTAAACAAATTATTTTCTTTTTTATTAAGGATTCATAAGTATAATTGAAAATTTAACTATTTGCTTCAAAATTAACTTTTACGTCAAAAATTATACTGTTTTCTAGAAAATCTATCTTTTTGGCTTAAAAATTCAACAATTTGGTCGAAAATTAAAGTATTTGGTTAAAAATAAAACCTTTTTGGTTAAAAATTATATTTTTGGGTTGAAAATTGAAATTTTATTGCAAATAATTCATCTTTTTGTCTTCAAAATTAAATCATTTTGTTGAAAATTCATGTATTTTGTTCGAAATTCGCCTTTTGCTCCCTCTTAGAGGAAGCTTTGTAATAGTATTATCATCCAAAAATTTTTAATTCTTTTAATTAAACCTTCCTGAATTTAAAAATGTCTAATACAATATTCTAAGCAATCTTGTGTGTGTGTGTGTGTGACTGTGTGTGAAAATGCTTATTATAATTTTTATATTTACGTGGATCCCAATTTTTTATAACGTTTTATCCAGCAAGAAGAATAAGTTATTTTTAATAAAAATAGTGATAGCTGTGATATAACCTCTTATTCGTTGACATTCCTCTGGAGACGGACTACGGGCAAAGGTTTCTACCGTACCGACCGGATTGATAATAATGATATTCAATAGTTTCTTGTATGTAGCCCAGAAGATAAGTGGCTGTTCTACATTACCGATCACTTATAACCTAAGCACTTTTAAACTATTATTTTCGTCGGCGTTGCCCCCTTGGTGAGGCCTCAATTATTTACGATATTTATTATACTTTGGACTTGAATTACGTTCAATGATTGTAATGAAATAATGTGATATTGTTTTATCTGTCAAAATAACAAATTTCCATACTCTAAGTATTGCCATTGATGTTGAAAACTTTATATTTCTGCCAGCGAATCTTCCATTCTTTCGTTGTCAACATTGTTTTCTGCATGATTTTTCTTTTGCAACGGCAATTTTTAAGCTTTTAGTAAGTAACACTATCTCTTTATTAAAATAGATTTATTTAATGCAAAGTAGTATTAAAATTGTTAAATAATAGCAATGTTATAAGCAAAGTCGCTTTTGCCCCACCGGTCGACGCTGCCCCTCCTTACCCTACATATTCATTTAACGGAGTTGCGTTGAACCTTGTATACAAATCTGTTCGATACTATATTAAGCTCCAGGTCGATTGATTTACTAAACAATAAAACTCTTTGAGTTAAAAGTCCATAATTTTGAAAAATAATAGATGAATCCAAATTTTTTAAAAGATATCTTTGATCTGATGGAAGCATATTAAAATCTTTGATCAAATCAGTAGAATAGTGTAAGCTCCAAGTGTTATTAAATGAATAAAAAGTAGATTTTTTGGATAAGTGAGTTGATAAATATATGTGCTGAAATTTTGGAATTTCCAAATGACTGCAAAAAGGCTATTATTGTTTCAATTTACAAGAAAAAGGGGTAATGACGTAACTGCAATCATAATAAAGTTATCAGCTGAACAAGTATTGTAGGCTAAATATATTCAAAAGTACTTTTTCGTAAGGTCATCAAGATGACAGAAGAAAATATCTGTAAAGTCCAATGTGGATTTATGCCAGGAACATCATCCGACAATCAGATATTTAGATTAAGGCAGATTACAGAAAAAAGTTTGCGAGTAGAAAAAATAGTTTTTTTGTTCATTTGTTGATCTGGAGCATGCAATTGATGAGGTACATTGAAATAAGCTTTGGGAAGTTCAGAAAGAGTATGGAGTCAATGATTGGTTCCTAAAAGCAATAAAAACAATATATGCAGTTAAAGGGTAAATGGAGAACTTAGTGATTGGTTTGATATTAAGCAGGGTGTTAGTCAAGGGTACATTAGGTCCTCGTGGCTATTTATTATATTTATTAGCAAATGTCTAAGAATGACTCTCTTTGAAGAAAGATGGTGTGGTTCTAGGGACAGTGATGATGCAAGTGTTGTCGTTAGCATATGATAAGAACCCATCTGTATAGTTGGTTTGTTTCATTGACCATTGTTCTATCTTCTTTCAACTGTGCATGATTAGATGATGTTCATTGATGTTGACTAGGTAAGAATTTAATTAAAAGATTTTCGATTCTGTTAGTCCACTGATCCAAAATTACTGGTTGGACGGGTATACCAACAAAATCCAACATCTTCTAATTACAGCCTTACCTAGTCAACATCAATTAGCATCAGCTAAGCTTGCAGAGAATGTTGAGCAGACTGTATACTAGCATAAGGAGTATGGGTCTTAAGATTGATATAAAAAAAGTTATGGTGTTTGAAGGAAACGGTGGAACAACAGTATACAACATTGCCTTAGATAAAGAGATAAGAGAACAAGTTGATAATTATGTGGATCTTGAAATTCTATTTACTACTGACGTCACTGTAGGATACATAACCCGAAGTGAAAATGCAACAAATAAAGCTAAAATTGCAATAAATATAAAATTCTGTACTTACATCCACTGCGATGTAGGGTGGTGAGACCTGGACATACCAAGAAAAAATGGATAAGAGTAAAGAAGTACAAAAGTTCTTTTTTACGATTTTTGATTAATTCCTAAAGGTGTGACACAAATCGGTTGAGAATTGGTTGATATAGCCAATTGTACGGTAACCAGAATCCTTCGGAGAAACAATATTTTTATTTTGTTTTTATTTAGCGGCGATTCCCTACCACGAATCTTGATAAAAGCTTCAATCTTCTTTGAAGAAACCAAAAATTCGCCTTCCATAGTTAAATTGAAGAAGAAATTTCGATGGATGAAGGCAAATGAGTTAAAAACTCATATTTGTTTGTCAAAGTGTGCGACGTTTCGATCAATAATTTCGTGGACAGAAGCATCACTTTAGCTCATGAAGACTTCCATGAAAGAAATCTAAAAAGAATTAAAACAATATTAATGAAAAACAACTACCCTCTAACGTTTAACAACACTGTCATAAAAAAAGACTAACTTTCATACATAAAAAAAATACAGACACGCAGATGCTCCAGCAAATGATGAATACGCGAACTGACAACACACACAATCCAATACCCGACCCTGGCCCAGCAGGACATAAAAGCACCAACCAAACACAGATATCACCCACATACATATCTTTACCGTATGTTCAAGGTTTGTCAGAAAAAATGTTTAGCATTCTCAAACCCTTCAACATTAAAATAGCCTTCCGTAATGTTAATGACCTCAAACCAATTTTCAAATCAAAAGGGATCCAATTCCGAAAGAAAAAACCTCAAATATTTCCTACAGCACTCCCAGCATTGAATATGAGGCAGTATACATAGGAACCACAAAACACCGCTACATACACGCATAACAGAACACACAAGAGACGTTTACAAACCTCCAAACAAATGGATAGCAATGACAAAACACGCATGGACGGAAGACCATCGCTTTGATTTTAAAAACACGACCATTTTAGAAAAAAAAAACAGAATACTACAGTAAAAGAATGCTTTTAGAAATGGCTCATATAGTCAGCAATCCTTCAGAAATCAATCAAAGGACAGACACGAAGAACTTGTCAACATTTTATTACCCTCTCTTAGAAAACAGCTTAGAACAACGAAATAGTTAAATTTTCAACCAAAGAAATGAAATTTGAACCATCAGGATGAAGCTTCTATTGGTAAGATTAGTTTTACATTTAAATAAAAGGCAACATACCAAAAGTATAATAGTTAAATTTTCACTTAAAAAATGTTTGAAATGAACGAATTTTCAAAAAAAATTGTTTAGTTTCTAAACAAAAAAGAATGAGTTTTGAACTAAAAAGATGAAGTTGCAATTAATAAGATTACTTTTCTACACTTAAAATACGATTTGTTTAAATTAACCAAATTTTTGTTGGTATGAGATTAAAATTTCACTTTTTGAAAAATGTATTGAAAAAAAAAGAAAAAAAACACGAATTTTCAACAAAAGGAATTAATTTTGAACCATAAAATACAAAGCTTCTATTAATAACATTACTTTTCTACACTAAAAATAAGATTTGGTTGAATCAACAAAATTTTTTGTTGGTACAATATTTAAATTTTTATTTTAAAAAATGTTTAAGAAAAATTAATTTTCAACCAAGGAAAAAAACCAAAAAAATATAAAGTTTCAACTAATAAGATTACTTTCATACATTTATATAAAAGACAACATACCAAAATATAATAGTTAAAATTCCATTCAAAAAATGTTTGAAAAAACAAATTTTCAACATAATAGTTAAATTTCTAACCAAAGAAATGAAATTTTAACCAAAAAGATGAAGTTGCAACTGATAAGATTACTTTTCTACACTTAGAATACAAGTTTGTTTATTCAACAAAATTTTTGTTGGTACAATATTTACATTTTCACTTTAAAAAATATTTAAAAAAACGAATTTTCAACCAAAGAAATGAATTTTTAACCAAAAACTATGAAGTTTTAACTAATAAGATTACTTTTATACATTAATATAAAAGACAACATACTAAAATATAATAGTTAAAATTCCACTTAAAAATTGTTAAGAAAATTAATTTTCAACATAATAGTTAAATTTCTAAACCAAAGCAATAAATTTTGAACCAAACAGATGATGTTTCAACTAATAAGATTACTTTTCTACACTTAGAATATGATTTGGCTGAATCGACAAAATTTTAGTTGGTATAATATTTAAATTATCACTTTAGTAAAAAATGTTTAAAAAAACGAATTTTCAACCAAATAAATGAAATTTGAACCAAAAAAGATGAAGTTTCAGTAAAATAACATAAAAATAACATAGTAAAATGAAATTAAAATCGACAGCAAATAACTTTCCTTTAACATTATGTATATGTATCGAAGAGTGGTTTCTCTCACATTTTTATAGCTATCCCTTCCTGTCCAGTACACCAACTTAATCCTTACCCCGCTGTCTTCAAAAAAGGTCCACTTTTCCTCTCCTTACCAAACTCTATGGTGAAAAAAAACTTCTTCCACTTATCGCGTTAAACCGTTAAAGAACGATAACCAAGGCATCAGTTTTCATGTATTTTTCAAACGAAATAGACATCTAAACTGAACTGCTCCACATTTCAGTATGTCAGAATGCATACGCATTGGAATTTTCACAAGGTTGGTTGACAAAAATCTGTTTAATTACAATTCGAATTTCAAAAGCTGGGACAAGATGCTAAAATGAGTTTTCAGAAGGATAAACATAAAGTAAGGGAAAACGTCCCTGAAACTAATGGTCCTACACATTATTTCCGAATTAAAAAAACGTTCTATCATAATTTGACACAGAAAATATTCTGCATCTAGAAGATTGAAGAAAACCGATATTGTCATCCTCCTTCACCAACGGTTATAACATAAATTTTTTCAGATTTTTCCTACAACTGTAGATATGGAAAAAATGGTTTGAAACATTTTGCTAATAAAGAGGGATTAAGTTGAATTGGTTTCAATTTTGAATTCCATAAAAATATGTATCAATACTTTTCACTATAATTAACCAGCAAGAAAAATCAGATCGGAATATTTTTTATTACAATGAAAATTAGTTAAATCTCCGGCATCTCCGAAAACACGCTAACCTTAATCAACGAAATAATATCTCGTAAACTATTAGTCTCAAAGCATTCGAATAGGTTTTATTGAAAAAATTATTATGGTCGTTTTCAATATTTATTTTTTACGTGTTCTACATATTTCTGTATCTTATATTCATAATGTTATTTGCTATAATTATGCACATTTTTCCTTGAAGTGCACAAGTAGTTTACTAAACCAAGGACAATTTTTAGATATTTTTTTTCTGAAATTTTGAGACATTTTATCATTTGCTATTCAGTGATATAAATAGTAACTTCAATCGCAACATCACTCCTTCCTACTGCCATAATTAAAATCTATAACAATAAGTAATGAAAAGACAATTAATCAATATGACGTTTATTCTACACGAAATAATGTTCACGTTTCTAGTGGTGTGTGATTGTTACAACCATTATCGCAATCAATTTTAAGCAAAGAGCTGTTGTCGTTCAATTTGCCAATTTTCTCAAGGTCGTTGTGTCGGGTGTACAGTGTGTTAGTGTTGCCGTCTTTATGTCACGTCAGTTACTCGATACAATGGCTCTCGAATTCTCTGAGGACTAATTTGAAATTTTAATTCAAGGAATGGGTAATCGGGAGTACTTACTTTCAGCTCTCCACAACAAAATTGACCATCTTACGCTGGAAAATCAAGAGCTTAAAGTCGAGCAAGAAAAACTTAGGTCGTTTATTACGGAATAAGACCGGAGAATCGAGGCAATGGATAGCCTTAAAAAGCAATAACTTTATTATTTTCGGTGTTCTCGAGGAAGACGACGTGGACCTGGTGCAGTCAATATGTGGTATTAGTTAGGCAGGATCTCAATATTGAAATACCCTCAAACCAGGTCGAATGTGTTAGAAGGATTGAAGGAAAAATTCATTACCAAAGAGCAGGCGGGAATTTTTAGGAAAGGGAATATTCAAAATCAGCTATCATCAACAAGGGAGACGAAGAAGAAAAATATAAATGGTTAAAAGAGCGAAATACATCAGAGCGAGTCAACAATACTAAAAACTTCTTCTTCTTCAAAAGGTAGCGCCAGTGGTGGCCCAGCCCTTTTTATAAATAAAATTTATTATAATAGTGAGCTCATAGATAAATCAGAGTATTGGATTTTGGTTCGAATTTATACTCCTGTTTTTGAATAAGATAACTTCATGCTATTATTTTCAATGTAGAACAAATGAATCTGAGTTCGCAACAATGGTCACATTTTAGTACAACTTTTGAGAATGTAATTCTGATTCTTATTGCAATACCTGAAAATAGCCTTGAACTTATACTTTCTATTTACAGCCGGGTAAAAATCTTTGGCCTTGATTTGGTCTTGAATGTCTGCCAGACTATGATGCCTGGTTCCGTCGAGGGTTCCTTCTCACAAGCTAGACATTGGAGATATACAGACTTCAATTACATTTATGGTTGTAGCTATGACAAGACAATCCCCGGTATATTTGTCTTGAGACTGTGACTGACCATTTACAGATCAATCGGGACTAAACAGTTGACATCTGATAAGGATCAAAATTTTACAACCGATAAAACTTGTCATTTTGTAATAACTGATGTTTAAATTAAAAATTTGGAACCTTTTGACCTTAACAATTACATATAAAATTTTATACAAAAAGATTAAAACTATAATTTTCTACAAGTATCTAGTGAACTGTTAAAGATAGGAAGAAATGGACAAACTTATCAATACATAAATAATGAATATCATTAAGATAAATAATATAAACATTCTGCAGAATTTAAAGCGGATTAGTGATAACCCTCGGAGGTCTTAGGAGCCTTTTTTCTTGTCTTCGAATTGTACTCTTAAATATCTCAGGTTCTTTCCCAATCAAATAATCTTGTCTCAAGATATAAATCGAGCTAGACATACAGAATAACTTGACATTGTTTCGGATTTTTCACTGAATTTTATGATAATGTTAGAATATTTTTCCAATCAATTTATAGTGATTTGAATTTGAAATTCTTACTCCTTTTGAATTCGAGGGAATTCTCGATTGATTTTAATGGTTTGCAGGAAGTTTCAGAGCTTTTTTACCACTCTTAAAAATCATGGCATTTTTAGGACTTTTTAACAGCTTCCAGAGGTTAGTTTAATGGTTTTCACTGAATTTTTGATAATGTTCGAATATTTCTCTAATAAATTTATAGTGATTTGAATTTGAAATTGTTATTCTTTTTGAATTCGCGGGAATTCTCGATTGATTATAATGGTTAGAACGTAGTTTCAAAGCTTTTTTTTCCTCTCATGAAGAGCATGGCATTTTTAGGACTTTTTGACAGGTTTCAGAGATTAATTAGTGGTTTTCACTGAATTTTATGATAATGTTCGAATATTTTTCCAATCAATTTATAGTGATTTGAATTGGAACTGTTATTCTTTTTGAACTCAAGGAAATTCTCTATTGGTTTTAACGGTTTGAAGGAAGTTTCAGAGCTTTTTTTCCTCTCATAAAAATCATGGAATTTTTGAGACTTTTTGACACGTTCCAGAGATTAATTTAATGGTTTTCACTGAATTTTATGATAATGTTAGAATATTTTTCCAATCAATTTATAGTGATTTGAATTTGAAATTCTTACTCTTTTTGAATTCGAGGGAATTCTCGATTGATTTTAATGGTTTGCAGGAAGTTTCAGAGCTTTTTTTTCCTCTCATAAAAATCCTGGAATTTTTAGGACTTTTTGACAGGTCCCAGAGATTAATTTAATGGTTTGCACTGAATTTTATAATAAAAATCGTATATTTTTCTAATCAATTTATATTGATTTGAATTTGAAATTGTTATTCTTTTTGGATTCCAGGGAATTCTCGATTGATTTCAATGGTTAGAAGGTAGTTTCAAAGCTTTTCTTTCCTCTCATAAAAATCATGAAATTTTTAGGACATCTTGACAGGTCCCAGAGATTATTTTAATGGTTTTCAGTGAATGTTATGATAATGTTCAAATATTTTTCCAATCAATTTATAGTGGTTTGAATTTGAAATTGTTATTCTTCTTGAATTCGAGGATATTGTCGATTGATTTGAACGGTTTGAAGGAATTTTCAGCGCTTTTTTTTCCTCTCATAAAAATCATGAAATTTTTAGGACTTCTTGACAGGTTCCAGAGATTATTTTAATGGTTTTCAGTGAATTTTATGATAATGTTCGAATATTTTTCCAATCAATTTATAGTGATTTGAATTTGAAATTGTTATTCTTTTTTAATGTGAGGATATTGTCGATTGATTTCAACGGTTTGAAGAAAGTTTCGGAGCTTTTCTTTCCTCTCATAAAAATCATGGAATATTTAGGACTTTTTGGCAGGTCTCAGAGATTAATTTAATGGTTTTCACTAAATTTTATAACAATATTCGCATATTATTCTAATCAATTTATAGTGATTTGAATTTAAAATTGTTATTCTTTTTGGATTCGAGGGAATTCTCGATTGATTTTATTGGTTTGAAGGATGTTTCGGAGCTTTTGCCTTCTAATGAAAATCATGGATTTTTTAGGACTTTTTGACAGGTTCCAGAGATTCATTTAATGGTTTTCACTGAATTATATAATAATATTCACAAATTTTTCTAATCATTTTATAGTGATTTGAATTTGAAATTGTTATTCTTTTTGGATTCGAGGGAATTTTCGACTGATTCTGATGGTTTGAAGGACGTTTCGGAGCTTTTTTACCACTCATAAAAATCATGGCATTTTTAGGACTTTTTGACAGGTTCCAGAGATTAATTTAATGGTTTTCACTGAATTTTTGATAATGTTCGCATATTTCTCTAATAAATCGGTAGTGATTTGAATTCGAAATTGTTATTCTTTTTGAATTCGAGGGAATTCTCGATTGATTTTAACGGTTTGAAGGAAGTTTCGAAGCTTTTCTTTCCTCTCATAAAAATCATGGAATTTTTAAGACTTTTTGACGGGTACCAGAGATTAATTTAATGGTTTTCAGTGAATTTTATGATAATGTTCGAATATTTGTCTAATAAATGTATAGGATTTGAATTTGAAATTGTTATTCTTTTTGAATTCGAGGAAATTTTCGATTGATTTTAATGGTTAGAAGGAAGTTGCAAAGATTTTTTTTCCTCTCATAAAAATTATGGCATTTTTAGGATTTTTTGACAAGTTCCACAGATTAATTTAATGGTTTTCACTGAATTTTATAATAATATTTGCATATTTTTCTAATCAATTTATAGTGATTTGAATTTGAAATTGTTATTCTTTTTGAAAGTTGTCCAATCGAGCAAAAAATTGGCCCAATAGCATTCCTCTTAGATAGTACAACACACACCAAAAATAATTAATTTTGATAATTATTTATCAAAGTGAAAAAGGTACAATTTTTGGCATTTTCAAGCAAAGCCATACTTTCAAACATTTGTAACTTTTTTCCTATTGCCTTAAACGAAATTTCAGTGTCAATGCTTCTGATAGATTATTTCACAAACTTTCTGGTGGTCATAACGATTTTTAAAAAAGTCCAAGTTTGACCCTTACTTTTTTTTCAAAATCTAAAATAAATTTGACTTTTTTCAAATTTCGACACATTATTTTTTCTTCAACATAGTTTTGAAAGAAAGATGAGATTTTTTCCTATAAGACCCCCAATTTTCAGAATGGAAAATCATTCGTCTTTGAGTAACAGAACGACACGTAAACAAGATGCCATGATAGGGCGGGTGGCGCGCGATCTCACGTCCTATGTTCACGGCGAGGATCATTGTGCAATGCTTTAGTGCCAGTTTTTCTAGTTTTTTTTTATGATAATACACGGTAATATTATGTGTCTTTCTGTTCCATTTTTTAGCTATAGTTTCAACAGTTGTTTTCTTTGCAGACCTCTTTTGCGGTTTCTTTCTTTTTACCATTCGACAAGATGTCGTATTTCTCAGAGGACGAAAACTTCTTGAGTTGAAGTTTTCTATCTTGAGTGGGAATGAAAGCCTGGTATTGTAACGTACCTGGTATCGTAACAGCTTGGTCAAATCTGGCTTTCAGTAAGTCGGTGGTGAAGGCATGATTTACTTTGCTACTGAAAAAAATGTCGGTTTCCTTGCATTTAATCTTTGCCCACTGAACCAAAAAGATGAGGAGTGAATATGTGATGTTTCGGAGAACATTGTAAGCTCAAACGTGCTGCTTGTCTCTTTAAATTTGCTTTCATACCATCGCATGCACCCTTACAATGAAATGTAACATGGAAGTGCCATTCAACTTGCATACTAAAATCTTCTTCATGGGCTTGGAGATTAGTAAAGCGTCTCTTATATGTAAAATGTTGCCCTGCACCATCAGTAAAATAGTGAATTTTCTGTAGCCTGAAATGAGTTTTCAAGTTATCTACTATTAGCTTCTGATACTCGTGAACAGCCACCATGTCATGAGCTAAGTTATCAGATATGATTGCGATACTTACATGCTTGTGCTCTCCATCGTTTTTATAATAAATTGCCCAGAGAATATTGTAGCTTGGTCCTTATTTCACTGCAATGATTGAGCTGCATTCTGAATTATGAACGCGTAATTTTTACCGAAATCGAAGCAAATCAAAAACTCCCCAGGAATAAATTTTCCTTCAGGTTTTTGAAAAAAATTGCTCCTTTGAAATAAAGTCATGACGTTTTAATTTCAACAGCCTTTCACAGAAATCATCTAATATTCATCCGTATCCATTACATCTGTCGGTCTGTAACCAAATTTCAAATCTCACTTCATTAATACAATGTTCATCAAAAGCTTTTGTGATGTTATCTTTCAAGTTTGCAGTATGTGGAGAGTTTTCACACACTCCTAAATAACAGGAACTTGAATATTTAGGACATACAATAGCATTCAGGCAATCGTGCTAATTCGTGAACATCATGTCAATTTCTGAACATGTAAACGAGTTCCGTCATCATTCTTGATCTACACAAAGTCTTTCATCCCTGGCATCATTCGACTTATCTGTCTTTTTGGATTCGGAAGCATAAGAATTCCATGCTCTGAAAATAATTTTTTGATATTTCTTGCTTTTTTCTCTGATGCATTGAACACCTGCATCAGTTTTCTTCGTCCCAAGATTTTGGCGCAAGCGAGGGAAGTTTAAATTGTTTTTAAAGATCTTTAGAGGCATTGCATTTTTCGATGATTCGACCAAGTACTTCAACACTAGCTTTACGATATTTTTTTCCGCACTGCAGTTTGGTGTTTAAGACATCTCAATTTTTTCCGCTGTCATATAGCTGATCATATAGTTGATGAGTTTGTATCTACATAAACTGCAAATTCGAGCTCCTTCTGGTGTGGCAGGGAATTTTGAACGCAAGTCGTGGGCAACACCACGGAGTCTAAGATTAGTTGTTTTATGCCTTACTTTTTGAAAAAAGCAGTTATTCTAGTAGCATATAATATCACATAACTTAGAAATGTGCCCGCTGCGCGGGCACATTCTCATTGCACACTACGCGGGCGGCTCGCTTCGCTCGCAAGTTTTAGCGCGCCTGATGCGCGCGACTGTTGGTTTTCGCGCTTCGCGCTCGAGAATATATTTATCTCACGCTTCGCGCTCGCTAATGTATTTATCTCCAATCTGTCGGCGTTGAACAAGGTATCTGCGACTAACATGCTTGCCGTCCCAGTTCTACTCTACTCGTTTGGGGTTCAATGGACGAAGAACGATCTTAAGGCCCTGGATGTCACCACACGTAAGACCATGCATATGCATATAAGTTTGCATATCAATTCGTCAGTTCCGCGATTATACATTCACGTCGTCAAGGAGGACGCGGACTTCTGAATCTCCAGTGTCTTCATAACCGAATTGTTTTGAGCACAGCTTACATTGCTGCAAGTGGAAACGATCATCTCCTAAAAATCAAGAGCTATTTGACAAGAAAATGCACGAAAATTTCCATAGGAATGTTGAAAAACATTCTTTGTCGAAGAAGCAAACTTTTGCTTTCTCAGATCATCAGGGCTTAATTCAGGTACAGGGGGTTTTATCTTCGCATGCCTGGACAGTGTCATTTCCCCCTTAGCATACCGTGACCGCATTTTAGTTCAAGAAGTTCCAAGCGACAGGTGCAGAGCGTGTCATATACACGTAGAGTACCTAGAACACATACTATCGGGGTGTCCCACCCACGCAAGAACGACGTATATCTACAGACACAATGTGGCCCTAAGAGTGCTTTATTACCATCTTTGTCGCTCTTACGGTGTTGGTCGCGAC
Source organism: Andricus grossulariae (assembly GCA_011634705.1). Classification (NCBI taxonomy): domain Eukaryota; kingdom Metazoa; phylum Arthropoda; class Insecta; order Hymenoptera; family Cynipidae; genus Andricus; species Andricus grossulariae. The sequence continues at coordinate 105,157,571 of JAABKJ010075445.1, read as the reverse complement.
CATGCCCTGCCGAACGCTCCAAGGGAGATAGAGTCAATGGTCCAAAATGAGAAGTTTCAAATTTTCTGGAACTACGATTTTCGGACAGCAGTCTCCGTTGCACACTCAAGGCCTGGCATTGTTCTCCAAAACTTCGAGAAACGAACTATATTCGTGATCGAATTCTCGCTCCTTCCGAATACAACGTCACTGCCAATGAGAAAGAAAAGGAAGAAAGGTATCAAGAACTTAAAAGAGAGGTGCAACGGCTGCACCGAAAATATTCGGTACAGGTAATTGTCCTTGTGATAGGTGCTCTCGGAGGTGCGAAACTATCACTGGTTCGTAGCCTCGAAGCCATACCCGCGTGCCAAAAATATGCTACGGCACTGTGTCCTGTGACCACCCATCTCACGGTTGTGAGACGTGGCTATGAATGGGATTTACAGCGGTCCTACTGGGAGCCGATGTCATTTTTTAGATGACAGTTGATCCCAGTGTGACCCGGCGGTGGTTGTTAACCTTTAGATTTTAATTATATATATACACACACATATGCAAAAACAGTTCGGGAGTAAATTCAGGATTGTTTTTATTGCGTCAGGAGTTTTCAGGGGGGAATTCCGGGAAATTCAGGAGGAACTAGTGAAACCCATCTGGCAACATTGAATGCGCCTTGTGTTGTAGATGACTTTTTGGTGTGGAAATAAAGTTGCAAGTATAAGATTGTTAGGACTTAGTACCCCTTCCACGGAGCTATTCGTGTGTAAAATAACTTTCGTTTGGGTTTCGGTACACTGGTGGCTAGATTGAAGCACGGTTTCGCGCATTGCCTGCCTCGACCTTGTCACTCAATCGAGCCCGTCCTAACGTAGACAGTCAGGGCCGTGTGAACCATTTCCTAATATTACGCAATCTCCACACGTGAGTACCCGCGCACAGCGCCTTTCCGCTACGCTTCTGGCATTTTCACGCTGCAGTGAACACCCTCCCTCGCCGCCGAGGCCCACCAATCTCAGCCCGAAACAGTCAGGACATCAATTATCGGAAGAGGTAAGTCTGGTCTGCTTCAATCCAACCTCCAATTTAGTTGGGCCAACTATTTTAGAAGTAAATATTTTGTACAAAAATTTGATTAATTTATGTAATTCTTACAATTCTTTTTAACAAACTGGATAGTTACGTAAACTAATACAAGTTTCTAGGCTAATATAAGTTCAAGTCGGGTCGAGACGGATTTCTCAAAAGTTTCGAACAAAGGGGTACTAAAGGTTTTTTCGTGTTGCTGATAAACAAATTTGAGATCAAAATTTGGACCAAGATTGCAACAAAGTTTTTGAAAAATTCATCAATTCACGGGGTTTTCATGAAGGACGGTACACGAGTCGAACTTTTTGACTAAAAAGTACGTTCTCAATCTCTACCGCGGCGCCACATTCACCTCAACGAGGCAAGACCCTCATTAGAGATGATCATTATATGTTAATGACTATTTGTAATTTGCTGTCACCTACGGTTATAAATTTAAATTGTGCATAATATTTAGATTAAGTAAGTAAATATTTAGTGCAATCGACAGTAACTATTTATTTCATACATCTTGTCCTCTTTGCCAGCCGGCCTTTCCTTCTCCAGAAGTTATTATTATTATTATTATATCATTAAGCCGTTTCCCTTTCGGGGTAGGCGTGAATTGCTCGGTTGGAAAGTAGTACCCAATTATCCATTGACCTCATTTTGCAATTAAACGTTATTAAACAATAAGCGATTCTTAACATTTTTATGATTTTATAGGCATCGCTAGAGTATTTTAAATATGTCCTGCAAATATGAACTCATTTCAATAATATCTGGCCGAGTTGGGAAGATTTATGTTTTAAAACTTAATTAAATAGAATTAAAAAGAATTGATTTTTCGATTTTGAAAATTTTCTTTTTTTGAGACGATGGGACAATGCTTTTACGCGTTTTCGAGCGTCGGGCGAGTTCTTGCATCCGGCGGGTCAATTACCGACGCGCAACGTCTGAGAAATGCCAAAAACTGCGAAGTAACTCTCGGGACTATGTCTACCGGCCCAGGGGGTGCTCTTAGCAGTCCGATTTTGACGGAGTCTCTTGTTCCATTGCATGAGGAATCTCCCACCTCATCTCTGGTAATGGAATAAGAGACTCCGTCGAAATCGGGCTGCTAAAAGTGCCCTCTTGGCCGGTAGACCAAGTGCCGAGAATTACTTCGCAGTTTTTGGCATTTCTCAGACGTTGCGCGTCGGCAATTGATGAAGTTAGAGAATGATAAAAATAACTTACCCCTGAAGTTACAATTACAGGAGTTACCATGAACATAAATTGCTAACTGCATATTTAATAAATATGCAGTGAAATATTATTTATTTACCACTCGCATATTACATCTTTATTATATAAGTATTTTTATCATTCACAATTATTAATAACTAGTTATACAATAGTAATAAAATAACTAATTAATAATTAATAAAAATAATACACTACCGACCAAAAGTTTAAGTTCGCCTCGTATTTGATGACTGATTAAGTTCTCTTAATTTTAATTGTGACAGAGCTAAAATTTTTTCTTTTTAAAATGTTGAATGTTCTCAAAATTCAAAATTGCGTATGAAATGAGCACAGCATAAAGCCAATTTATCCATTTTTCAAGTGGATATTTCAAAAATAGTGTAAATTTCTAAGGTTTATTGAACTTTAGGTAATATATCTGAAATAATCATCAATTTGTAATATTCTTAGGCTAATTTTAAAGCTCTTTTTTCACAGTATCGCAACAGATTATGAGCATACATCTGAAAAAATTCTATTACAGTGCATAAGATAATAAATGTGTCATGAAAAATTTGAAATAATTGAGAACATCTTATCTGTGGGCAAAACAGAATAAAGATTAAATAAATGTATATTTTGAGGGACAATTTTTCAGAAACTTCATGGTTTTATAATTAGCTGATATACATATATATTTTTACTGATTTTTAGTGTTTGAAAACAAAATTTAAAGTATTATACATACAAAAAAATACTGCATTAAATTATACAATAATTCAAATAAAATAGAAGAAAACGGTTATACGAGTACTAAATATTTGAATGTAATATACACGACTGCAAATTCTTAAATATTAAACTGCAACCGGTTCTGCAAAATAGTCTTAAGTTTGGTCTTAAGTTTAAGAGAGATATGACCCAGATATTTAAGGCACCCACTGCCAGGCCACCCATATTTATTTAAGGACTTTCAAAGTTTAAACCCCTAATTTAAATTAAGAGAAAACCTGTAAGGCATTGTTCTAGCTAGAATCTAGTATGTACCTCCTATATCTTTGCCTATAGTCCGTATACCTGGTTATAGCTTATCAATTTTAGGAATTTCTTCCTTTTATGGTCTATTTCTATCGTAAGAAAACTCGATGAGTAGAGTGAATGGCTGGGTAGGTTCGAGCCAAAAATTACGAAAATAGAATTTGCATATTATTACAGTTAAGACTTTTAAATCTGTTGAAAAAAGATCGAGAAAAGATTTAAGACATTTTTACATTCTCGACAGAGAAGGTATTAGATTTGTGTAAAATTTGACCCCCTCTGTTTTTGTTGAATTTCCAAGTTTTGAGACATTCTGAACCCAAAACACAGGTTTTCGCGACTCTGTCTGCCTGTGTGTATGCGTGTGTATGTATGGATGTGTGTATGTAGATTTTTATATTGTTAGCACGATAACTCTTGAAAGAATTGACAGATTAGGTTAGGCTTTGGTATACTTTCTCAGTGTCTTAAAATAAAGGTCAAGTTCGTTAGCCAGCCATTTTGGATAAATATTCAAAAAGTGAGCGCTTTTTCAAAAATTTTCAGACCACATTTTTCAAATATAAAAATTCTATGTGCAGATGTTTTTAGTACTCAAAAATAATACAAAAAATGTATCACAATGACTTTTTTTGATAGAAGAAAAATTACCGGAGTTATAGCATTTACAAAATTCAAAATACAAAAAAAAAAAAAAATAAACATTTTAATTCTAAAAAAACTTGTCTCGTAGCTCAGTGGCGGGTACTCTGGACTGATACACGAGGGATCGCTGTTTCAAGTCTCGACGCATGCATTTTTTATTAATTTTTTTTCTAATTGACCTTGACCACGCATTCATATGAATTCACACGCATTCAATTTGCGCTGTCTCAATTCGTCTAAATGCGTCTCAATGCGTTTGAACGAATCAGAAAACGGGAGTCACGCGCATTAAAAAAATGTTAATTCGCCCCAATCCGTATCAATTCTTTCTTTTTTGCTGCGTGCCCAATTTTAATAATTTTAGTGTCAAGTCATATTTTCGAATTATAATCTGGACATTGCTGGTCAATATAACTTCACACAAAAATGATTGAAATCAGACATTTTTTTCGATCTGTACATACACTTTTAATCAAAAAAGAAGTTGGGTATATAACTTTGTCAAATTAAGGGGTTGGAACCAGGACCTAACCTTAAAATTGAATTGCCTCATTTTACTCCACAAATACTAAAATGACATATTTTGTAGGCAATCAGACGCATTCCTGTTTTGAATCAAATCCGCATTTGAAGTAAAAAATTGGCTAATTTCAATAATTTTTGCGTAAAGCGTTTTTCTTTTATTCTAACCTAAACATAACAACAAAGTTTTACACAGAAACTATTGAAATTAGCTAATTTTTCACTCCAAATACAGGTTTCATTCAAAACAAGAATAGGCCCTAATTATCTATTTAAAAAAACGTAATTCTAGTATTTATGGAGTTAAATGAGGCAATTCAATTTTGAGGTTGGGTACTGCGGTTTCAACGCCCTTGAATGAAAATTAAATCTAATTGAAAGTACGAGGTTTTTTTAATAAAAAGAGTTCAGTTTTACGTTGGAATGTGCCACACCTCAGACTAAATATCGGTTTATGCAATAAGCAGGGAAAATGGAAACAAAATAAATGGTATGTATTTTGAAAGAGGCAAATAATACTTCTTTGATATTTCGTGTTTCTTTTTCTTTCACTTTCAAAAATAATTGTAATTTTCGTACACACTTAATAGACCAAATAGCTCGTTATGTTCATTGGAAAATTCTCTGTAATTTCATTTTATTGTTTTTAAACGAATTATTTGTGATGATATTCAACAACAAATATTGTAGAGAATTTTCTAATAAATAAAAAGAGATTATCATAATTGGATGAAAAGTAAGAGTGTGAGTAAAGAAAAAACAAACAGAAAATAAATAAATATTATTAGTCGCATAATATTCATCAAATCTACATAAAAAAAAAGTATTCCATTGAAATAATCATTTTCTGATTGTTGAACATTGCATATCCACAGCATGCGACTCGCACGCGTGCTTGAAGCGTGCGTCGCACTATTGTTATCTGGGCTCTTGCCGGCAAGAGAAATTGTTATGGTTTAGCAAAGCACGCATCACTAAGATTTCTAAACAGTGGTTTTGTTTTGTCGCGATGATACATAATATGAATGTAGGCCTATATGAATGAAATGAAAATATGGTTCGAGAATCACCAAATAAGTCACGCTCTTTCGATTTATTTTTTTTATTATGTCGAATGTTTTTAAAATTTTTTCCTTCCTTTAGTTTCTTATAGGGAGAGGGGGGGGGTGTCCCATTTTCTCACTCGGACCATCTGGTAACCCTATGTTGAAATATATTTTGAATAATAACCCCTAAAAAAAGTCAGGCTAAAAACATTTTTCTAAATACACGGATATTGTCAGCATTGACAATGTACTAATTTTAAAGTTTATTTAAAACATACGGCGACTATTACTTCTCCTCGAGATGAAACATGCCATAGAAAAACCAAAATAATGTTACGAGAGTTGTTGACAGAAGTTACAACGTATGCGCGCTACCATTTTAACTATAACTATATCGTGCCTGTCTCATAAATACACGCATGTCTAGTTATTTCGATTACCGGCAACTGGTAAGTGCAGCAAAAGTGCTCATACAGTAAATTAAAGATATTATAAACGTAGATGCGGCAAAGATATTATAAACGTCAAAGATATTCTTCGACTCGAGGCGTACTGGTGGTAACTTAGCTCGGACAAGAACCATTCAAATTGAAAATAAATTACCAATTAAAACATTTTTACATTCATAAGCAACGTAAAATATCCATGAATACTTTATATTACTGTTTCATATATTTTCAGAAGATATATTGAATATATTCTAACAATTCTAAATTTAATTCTTATAATTTAGTATTCTTTTATGGGTTATAATTTTTTTTACTCTACAATATTATATTTTTATTTAAACTAATGAAACTTTCAGTACAATATCTATATATAGTTCTTTAATATTCTTCAGTATTCGAACCAGCGTTTATCCGACGGCCGGCCCATATTTGGGCCAAGGTTTGGCCGACCGTCGGGTGCATCAAGGTGACCTGTGGCCAACCGACTGCTGTATACAAAGTCGGACCTAACGCATTCTTGCGGTCGTACCGACCAATCTGTCACAGTTTATCCGATCGTCGGCCCAAAGTTGGGGCAGAAATGGGCCCACAGTCGGCTTTTGGCCCACCGCCGACGTCGGTTGCCGTCGTCGGTGAGACCATGGCAGCTTGAAAACACCTTAGTCGGTCCAACTCTGGTTACCATAGATCGGTTACCAACGTGGGACCGACTTTGGGCCGATGGTCAATCTCTGGCATCCGACCGAATTTCGCACCTGGGAATGAGGGAGATAGAGGAAGACTTGAAAAGATTTAGGGATGAGCCGTGGAAAAGTGGCAACTGACAAGTCCTGCACCACGACAATGCACCTGCCCATTCATCTCAGCTTACTTAGCAATTTATAGCGAAACACGGCCTTACACAACTTCGGCAGCCCCCACACAGTCCTGACCTGGCTCCCTGTGATTTCTCACTGTTTCCCAAATTGAATTATCCTCCAAAAGGAAAACAATTTGAAGACGTAGAGGATATAAAACAGAATGCGACGAAGCAGCTGTTAGCTATTCCGAAAGGTCACAGGATAGCCGAAGAAGGTTGTGGTTTCCAAAAGAGAGTCCTTTGAAGGGGATATCATTCCCATTGACATAACATATGTTATTACTCCGAGCTGCTTTTTAATTACTTCATTATTTGATATTCAATTAATAGATGGATGTTGTATTTCAGTCAGCGTACCCCATACACGGGGGTAATTCTGGAAAGTATAATGTAACGAGAAAAAAAAATAAGCTAGGCATTTTCAACATTAATTTAATGTTTTACTATCAATTCAAGTAAAGTATGTGGCGAAAGCAGTTATAACCTCTTACTCTCTGCTGAAATACATGGACACACCGCGGTGCGGCGTCATGCCCCATATGTAACGGCCCAAGATTTAATTAATTTTAATACATTGAAAACGTTTATAGAAACAAAACATGATACCAGAAGTTTAATAAAGTACTTTACCTATTAAAATCTAACATTTCATGCTTTAAGTATTTCAAAATATGTTGTAAGTAGTATTTGATGTGAAAAACTAATATGAATAAAATAAAATACGTGCGTTATTTGTAATAGACACCGTGCCCCGCACCGATACCATACCCCACTCACCCCTACACTACAAGGTCGGATACTTTACGGACAGACATAGTATTCTCTTCAAAAAGTCAGAAATATCTCTACTGGGAATCATTCGTCGTGTCAGTTTATGAAGCATAAAGCATTATGAAAAAAGACGTGGAAAAAGCTGTAAATTTAAATATTTTCCAAACACGCCAAGACTTCAAACTGCGGGGATGAATAGTATAATTGAAAGAAATTAGAAAGATTGGACGCCGAGTGCAGCTCCACATATCTCTCTGGTGAAATAAATTATTTCATTTATAATTAAGTATGAAAGAATTTTACTTTGTCGTTCTATAGTCAGGATTCTTTTTTGATAGATGTATTGTAAATCTGCAAGATATTCTAATATTTGTTGACCTTTTTTTTTTTAAATGTCTAGCTTTACTTTCGAATGAGTTATAGTGTTTCAGTCATCAATGATTACACCGACACACAAAAAAAAAGTGGTCTGCCCGGCGGACTACACCGGCACATCTATATGTTTTTGGGGCCGCTGAATTTGAATCCAGGGTCCAAATACCCAAGTTAGCTCGTATTTTTCCAAAAAATGCAAAAATAGACGTAAAATATACGAAAACAGCAATTTTTCTGGTATATTTTTAGAAAAAAAAATATCTTCATGCCCGGTGGACTTAACCAGCATATCCATATGTTTTAGGGGTCGCTTAATCCGAATCCGGGGTCCAATTAACCCCGTTGGCTCATATTTTTCCGAAAAACGTAAAAATAGACGTAAAATCGACGAAAACAGCGATTTTTATTGTATATCTTTACAAAAAAAAATCTTCATGTCAGGTGGACTTAACCAGCATATCAATATGTTTTTGGGGTCGCTGAATCCGAATTCGGGGTCCAAATGACCCAGTTGGCTTATATTTTTCGGAAAAACGCAAAAATAGACGTAAAATCGACGAAAACAGTGATTTTTCTTGTATATTTTTGCAAAAAAAAAACAAATGTCTTCATGTCCGGTAAACTAAACAAGCATATCTATATGTTTTTGGGGTCGCTGAATCCGAATTTGGGGTCCAAATAACCTAGTTGGCTCATATTTTTCCGAAAAACGCAAAAATAGACGTAAAATAACCATATTTAAACCACCTGCGAAAATAGGACAACTTCTAAACAATCCTAAAGATAAAAAGGCACCTCTCAGTGATCTGGGAGTATATAAAATCCTTTGTTCTTGTGGCAAATCTATATTGGAGAAACCGGGAGGGCTGTGACCCAACGTGTGAAGGAACATGAGAGTAAAGTCAGGCTTAAACATTTCACGCAATCAGCACTAGCTGAGCATCATATTGAAACAGGACATAGCATTTTACTTGATAAAACAACTGTCATCAACAACCGACTTTCACAATTCGGCTATCCCCCCCCCCCTCCCCTAAAACTATGACATCCTTTATGGAAGCTCCCATATTCCTAGAATAAAATTGATGTCCTTGGCAGTTTCGTGATGAGGGGAACCGTGGGACTGAGAGAGAGGCGGTGCTAAGTCCAGCGTGACAAACAACATGAGGGTCGCACTATCAGCGCATTAGTTGCATCATGTTGCGTTTTGCGTCCAAATCCAACAGAAATGGTTCATGCGGCCCTGCCTTTTTACGTTTGGATTCCCCCGATTTAGGATCAAGGCCACTGCAAGGCATGTTCGAACCCGTTCTTATATCGGGAGTTAAGTGTGAATACAGCAAATTATCAATTGCGTTGAATTATGCATGTTTGATTTATGTCCGTCCGTCAGTCGTACGACTCAATATAGACATAGGGCCCAAAATCGACATAGGGCCCGAAGGGTATAGCCGGGTGAGCATGGCAAATCTGCCCCCGCTCGTATCAGGTTGATGTTCATCCTAATGTAGCAAAAAACTACACAGACAGGCAAAGTCAGGCAAAGCGCCTGACCGATTTTTATGAACAAAATATATGTTATAAAGACCAATGAGACAATTTACCAAAATAATCAAAAGAATTTTATGCCCAAAATAGCAGGTAAAAAAAATGTTTCAATTTTTTGAGAATTTTTTCCAAGGTGATGTTTTAGACGTGCGACAAAAAAATCTTTACATTCCCTAGATTAACATATTTTTCCCCCAAACTGATCGGACTGGTGCGCCATAGTTAAAAAAATATATGAAAAGTTTTTTGTGTTACCATATGGAAACCTCACATTACAAATTCATTACGATATGCTGTAATAGATAGTAAAAAGTCAAAAAATAACACAAAAAGAAGTGGATATATTCACAAAATGGCAGTCTACCTGTTTTGGCAATTGGTCTCATTGTTGCCGAGAGTCGGGTTAAAAATGTACGTGTGTACTAGTTTCACACACCACCTGAGAGGTACAGTACGCGGTGCGTTTTTTTAGTGACTGCTGGCTTGTATTCTCTACAAACAATGAAAATATGAGTTTTATTTAAACAGATAACAACATTCAGAGACATTACAAAATTAAAATAAATAATTATAAGAAATTGCACAATAATGTATATAAATTGTATAAATTTATACAATTTTTCCGTGAAATATAACTAACATCAGTCCAAGTAAGAAAGCAAAGAAAAGTTCCCCAACATTGGGATCACTTTGCAGTATGAGCGGCTTTCACTTGTTTCACAATGCAGTTGTCATTTGCTTCCAACGTTTTGATATCCCGACGATTTATTACTATGTTGATAACAATAACATGACTGAATTACTGGCATGTATTTGCCACAAACAATGAATACACTGGAACTTGGACTTGCGCACGGTTTCGGTCATTGCTTGCAGGGGCCATCACCGTAGATGACGCAACCTGATGCATCTAACGCGCTGAAAGCGTTAGTTGTATCTGAGTTTTATTTAAATAGAAGATAAGGCTTAACTCTCTTCTTCTCAATGCTATGATTGGTCTTTGGTACCACACACATTAAAATAAGATTGAAATGTTTTGTAGTGTTTTGTAATGTGTTAGAATATTGTTATCTGTTTAAATAAAACTCATATTTGTATTGTTTGTAGAAAATATAAGGCAGTAGTCACTAAAAGAACACACATATCGCAATGCATTTGTCATGTGAGGTTTCCATATGGTAATACGCAAATTATTTAATATTTTTTTTTAACTATGGCGCACCGCTCCGTTCAGATCGGAGAAAATTTTTTTAATCTAGGGGATGTAGAGATTTTTTGGGTGAAAACGTGTTTGTCGCACGTCAAAGAAATCACCTTAAAAAAAAATGCTCAAAAGATTCAAACCTTTTTTTACCGGTTATTTTGGGCATAAAATTCTCTTAAATTTTGTGGTAAATTATCTTATCGGTCTTCAGAACATATATTGACGTCCGCTAAAAAACCGTTTAGGTTTTCTTGGCGGACATCTTAAAGTATTTTAATACATAATTATTTTCTTGGCCATTCGTCACAATGGGCACTTTTAAAATTTTTAATTTTTGTGGACAAAAACCTGGGGGAACTGAACCCGATTTACCACACGACGAAGTATCACATGCACTTAAGGCGCGGCAAATATTTCAACACTTACTGTATTTATTATGACGAATGGCCAAGAAAATAATTATGTTAAATATATTTTGATGTTTAAAAAACCCAAAGTGTTTTTTAGCGGACGTCACTCTATGTACGAAGGTCTTAATTAATAATGTTTAATTTGTTACAGACTTCCAGCTGGATTCGTTCAACTCAGAAATTTAACAGTCTTAGGTTTAAATGATATGTCATTATCTAATTTACCAACTGATTTTGGAAGGTAAATAAATTTTTCCTTATTTTCTAGTTTCTACGTAGAATAGAGTAAAATTATTTTTCATGTGCATCCTAGTGGGCTTTTTACATTTGGTCTATGGGCGAGGATACCCGAAAACCTATCCAAAAGTGATTTTCAGGATGGAATAAATATAGTATACGGTGGTTAAATCATCGTTACGAGTTAAACTAACTATATAGAATAGAATTTATTTCTAACATGTACTCGCCTTACATTAAGTGACAGTCTTGTTGCCTTAACAATAATAGCTACATTTAATTTTAATTATATGGATATCACTGTAGACATTGCTCATTTTTTGGCGCGGATTTATACTTTAAATACACATCTATACAAATTACAACATTACAACAATAAGGTTGAAAATTACTGATTCTTTGGTTCCACTCACACATCATTCTCCATTCGAGCAATATCGCAACCATATTTCCCCTTATTCTTATACGTATTTTCTCTTGCTAATCTTTCAAATGCTCTAGCATATCTGCAGAGACCGGGGATCAGCTTTTTTTTAATTGTGAGGAAAACTTTCGACTCCAGCTCCATGTCTTTCCCTTCCTCTAACAATCTTTCTACCCCTTCTACCCATCTCTTGTCAATCAGTTCCTCTGCCCTTGTACATTTCCATATGTGCTCTATGCCCTCCACCTCACTCTGGCAAAGCCTACAATTTATATCCCTGAATCCTTTATTACCTAATTTTCTGACATTTCCACACCTAAGTCTACCCCACTGTTCTTTTTCCAGGTATCCTTCATCGTTGATTTCCCAAAATTCCTCTCTGCCCATCTCAGTTTTCCATTTCACACAGTACTGACTTCGACTTTGATTTCATTTACTGGACATTCTTCACTCTTTTCTAAAAAAATTGCATAATGTAAAACCGAACACCGTCTCCCCAGATGTATGTCCACTTTTCCTCCATGTCCCCCTGTAATTTTCCGTTTAATGTTCTAAGCCCTTGGTCTTGACAAAATTCGAATAATTTTTTCCCCTCTGCGTTTAATACATTATCTTCATAGTTTCTAACTCTACACTAGCCTCTATCCAAATTCCTCCTGTCCCAATTACTTCTTCGCTGTTCGTCACCCATTCTGGCGTTCAAATCCTCTACCAAGAAAAACTCCTCTACTCTCCCTCGCATATCTTCGATCAGACTGCTTAATTCAACTCTAAATTTCGAAAAACCAACATTGTTGTACATAGTTACAATACTTATATTATTTCCATTTAGTTCCCAGCCTCCTTCAACGATCATCCTATACTCGCACTCTCCAACACACATTCCTTCCCTCAATTCTTTTTTTACTCCAATAAAGTGCCCCCTTTAGCTCTATCCTTCTTATTGTCTCTAGTTGTCGATTTATCACTCCAAATCAAATGTCCATACAGTTTAATTTCGAAGTCAGGGATAGTACCCTGCTCTAGCCAGGTTTCTTGGAATATGACCACGTCATATTCTCTCCAAAATTCTACCAAATCCAACACATTCCTTTCCCCGAGATGTTCCATGACAAACATTTATTTACTTTGCACCCGACCTCCTCGAAATCTACTGATTTCCTTCACTCCTTCTTTCTCATCCCAGAAAAAAATCCCGATTTCCAACTCTCCACTTCATGTACACTGCCGGTCAAAAGTTTCCGGACACCTCTTTTTTGATGACTGACAAAGCTCTCTTAATTTCAATTATGTGAAAGCTACAAATTTTTTCTTTAAAGGGTAAAATGCTCTCAAAATGTTGTATGAAATGAGCCCAGGATAGAGCCAATTTATCTAGTTTTCAAGTACATATTGCAAAAATAGTGTAAATTTAAATTTTTTCTTAAATTTTCAACAAATTCCGTAATAATTAATATTTTTTTATAATTTTAAATCTTAAATTAGATTAAAATCAAATTCAAAATCCAATTTAACGTCCAACACTCAAGTCAATGTATAAATTCTTGAAAATAAACCAAGAATCTTACGATAAAATTTGGACAAACTGTTTGGTCAGTCGTTCATCTTTCATTCTTTCAAGATGTCCGAACCATCTTAACTGATTTCTTTTCCATATATCAATTAGTGCCTCCCCTTTACCACATACTTTGAGGATTATCTCGTTTCGGACTTTGTCCATCAGTAAATAAATAGAAAATAATAAGTTTATTTAATAAAAGTCACAAAATACTATCACCTCTTAACGATATTTCTTTTTCTTTCCCTCTTGTCTTATTCGTTAGGGGGGAAAATAAAAGTAGCAAATTATAATTTATCCTGAAGTACCGATGACTTTTAGTTTCAATATATGAAGGAGCCACCTGACGGTACACTCTCGACCACTGGGCAAATTATTCAACGTCTGGCCAGAGCGGCTCGTACCACTGAGTGCTCGCGACACCATACCGGCTACACAGTGGTCGACGCCGTTATGGTCAGCCAAGGTCTATCTCTAGCGTCCGCGCCGTGCGATACTGGAAATCAGCAGTTTACCACTCGGCTTAGTCCAGGCTGTGGACACTCAATGCTTTCTAAATGAAGGATCATAGACGCCATCTAGCGTATATTTCGATCCCTAAGATAACATAATAGCTATTCTCAGATAATTTATTTTGGCAACTAAATAAATTAAAGAAACCAATAGACAAATAAATAGAAGTATATAAATGATTTATCTAATAAATATGTATGTACTTGAGTTTATTTTTCTATTCGTTTATTCATTTTTCAGTAATGTCTTCATAAAATTGTATTTTGTAAAGTTGATAATCTGTAAACATGAGGCATCGTCCAAATTTTGTAAAAGTTTTATCACCTAATTTATTGTACTGGAAATGAAGACATCATCAGTTTTAGGTAGCAAATAGATGTATCGTATCCGGCATTGCCCATCGACTTTTAGTAGAAAGTATAATAACTTTGTAATTTAAATTCAGCTATCATTGCATACCGGCAGCCGGCAGCTTCAATCCTTTCATCCTTTGACGAGTGGAAGGACAATCCAGGATATAAAATATCAGCTTATCACTTAATATAGGTTTAGCCTTGAAATCGACTCCTTTAGGACGGGCACTGGAGTCGGAAAATAAACCTAAAGTGGCTCCTAAGCCTTCGAGAGAAGGAAGTGGTACTTTCCTTTTTGACCCCCTCTTCAAACGTTCAGTTTCTGCGTTAAAATTCCTCCTCACCGTGTGCTTCCTTCGTGTCTCCTCTTCGTGGGAAATCCACAAAAGTCAAGCGTTTATGCATATCCCCCACTTCTGCGGGGGATATGAGAGCGATAAATGGAGGGAACCCGCCACTGGAAAGATAAGGTAGTCTAGGTCCTTTGGGGAGCGAACGCCTCCCAGGATGGTACGAGGTTGCTCCGTTCGTCCTTGCTGCCAACATAAGGGTGAGGTGACCTAAGAAGGATCTGCGCTTGTCGCCGGACCCTGCGAAATCCTTTCGCATGGAGTCCGTTCTTTTAGACTCACTATCAGGGATAAGCAAGGTATCCCTTCGGGATGGTCAATACGATCATCTTGTTTTCACTTATTTCGACCATCCACGGAAGAGCAAATGACCCATCACGGAGGGCCGACCTGATTAGTTACTGTTGGCGTGTTTATTTGAAATTATTTAACGTGTAAGTCAAATTTTCACGATAAATAATAAATTTAATGTGCATAAGAATATTAGGAATAATTGTACATTCATATTCAGGATAAAAAATATATTCCTTTCTTTAAAATATTGGTGTACACAATTGCTTTTCACATTTAATCATTTCAAATAAGCGCGCCAACCTTAACCAATCCGGTCGTCGACGCTATGCATGCCGTGAGAGTTGGGATTGGGAGAACCGTGGTCTAGACTCTAGAGCATTTTCAGAGTGAGTGAATGTCATTGAGCCGTTCAGCATCACATTTGTTGTTCATTTAACTCAAACATGTTTTTCATAATTTTAAACTGCTTTTCGATATTTCGAACATCCGTGGAGAGTGAAGTGCATAAGAATTTTCAACGTCAAATTTAATGCTTTCAAGGGATTTAGGATAAAGGCATTAGGACGTTCAGCTATCGATTTGTTGTCACCGTGTCGTTGCAAACTAAAAAAGTGCAAAAAATTTCAGCATTCATTGATGATGCAGAAAGTAGCGAGATGTGGGATATTGGTTTCTAAATTCTCTTCAATGTTGGAAATCTTATAATTCAGTGTGACACCGTGCCGTGTCCTTAGATTTTTGTGCTCCAAAAAATATTTTTCAATGTGCATTGTTTTTGAATATCAAATTATGTCTCATACACCTCACTCTCCACAAAGAATAAAAAATGCTTTCAGAATTCATGTATTTCATATAAGCAGTTAGCAATTTATGTTCATGGTAACTCCTGTAATTGTAACTCCGGTGGTAACTCATTTTTAAAATTCTCTAACTCCATCAATTACCGACGCGCACGTCTGAGAAATGCCGAAAACTACGAAGTGACTCTCGGGAATAGTCTACCGGCCAAGGGGGCGCTTTTAGTAGCCCCATTTCGACGGAGTCTCTTATTCCATTACATGAGCAATCTCCCACCTCATCTCTGCCTATACTAAGTATATCTAGGGTACTATATTAGACAGGAATATGCAACCGCCATATTGGTTCCTGGACAGTTTGCGGGAAATAATGCGATAAGCATGTCCTGTATTTTAGATAAAATTAAGTTTAGAATATAATAAAAATGGTCTGCTGTAGAGCACCGTCTTGTAAAAACAGAAGTAAAAATGGATTTAAACTTTATTGTTTTCCACTAGGACAAAGAGAAAGACTGTCAATATGGATTATAAGTTGTAGACGCGACAAAAGGGAACCGAATTGTAATTCAAAATTATGCGAAGTAAGTACTCACATTTATGACTAAAACAATATAATTTAAATATCTGCGGTCTGAAGCTTATGGTTATATGTCATTAAATTGCCTGTGAGCATTTTTTTTGGTATGTTTCAGCGAAATAAAATCCAGAAGAAAGTAAGGTTAGGAACCCATATTTTTCGAATCAATAGTTAAAACCTACGTGCTATCTGTAAGAAGAATAATTTGCCATTTGTTATCTTCAATTGATCATTATATTATAAAGTTTAAAAACATTTATCTTTGTAATAATATTATTTTGAAATAGTACATCTAACTTTACTTCAATTTTGTTACACATTGCTATTTAATTAGGTTCTAGACAAAAATTCAATATCAAGTATGTAGCGGAAGCCAGCTAAAAATGGCGGAGCCAATCAGCGAGTTGTAAATATAGGTTGCCACACTGTCTCTGGACCCACTGTACGAGTACCACGTGAAGCACGAATACGTGCAATTGAATTAACTGTACTATTTAAAATTGATGAAATTAAATGCACCGCTACTAATGAATGTAAACGAAGAAATCGAAAACTACGCAATTATTGAGAGAATACGTAATTACATCATGCGTATCTTTCTAGTTTTTTGGCGTCACTTTCCTTTTTGATTGGAGGAACAGTTTCGCTAATCCAATTCAAATACTGCTTGTTGCCGTTTTGGATCTGAAATTAAAGTATTTTCAGTACAAACAAGAAAGTTAGTGGATACATTTATTATTATTGCATAATCATCATTTGCTCATTCAACTTAGAATAACTTTTGATACTGGACCTCTTTCTTATTCAATTCTTACAGATTTGTTTTGCAGTTCAGAAATTTAAAAAATGGATACATAATCACATATCTGAAGAATAATTTACTTAATGATTAATTTTATACATTATATTGAATAATAATCAATTTTGTATATACTTACAGGTAGAGATATAACTTCACAGACTTCGTGAGGATGATTTTCCCTAAAATAAAAATAAAATTAGTTCTTAATAGGCGCAACCACGAAGTACTAGAAGGAAACCGCACTCTGTGCTGATACAAAACAACCAACAACAGCGATCCCCCTTCGTCGGATTTTAATTTAATCCCAAATGATAGTGCAACATGTGGGAAATTGAGGAATTACAATTCCTATAGTAGTAAGATGACAATTTAGTTACAACTTTTCTCTGGAGGGACGCTATCATCTGGGAATAAATCTCTTCATGGAACAAATCTGACGAAGGGGCTTTGCTAACTGGCGCCAGGTTAAATACTTGGCGTGCGATCTCATTGTAGTACTTCGTGGTCGCAACCAAAGTTCTAACCTACTTGACATATTTGGTAAGAGCATTCACAGTTTCTGTTCTTGTTTTTATCATCTGAAATTTGAACAAAAAAAAATTTATTCTATTACATTTTTATATTATTATTCAGAATATTTTTAAATCATACCAGCAGCAGTTCATTGTCTTCATTAATCTCGTTTTTCCATTCATACCTAAAATTAGAATATAGTAATTCAGAAAAGGGCGAGTTAGAATCGTACTTTTGTTCGTAATTTTTTATTTACATACACAGAAGTTACTTGCGGTATTATGTTGACACAAGCGGCTAGCTTATTTTTTACCAATCCACTGAAAATAAATGATTCATTTAACATTTTTAATCAAAAGGTCATAAATAGTACGTATATATTCGAACATACTTGATAAACTTTAGTAAATATGTTATAATCACAAATTATATGCTTTTGGCCGATACACGGCATCCCTATGAGAGAAGCTATTGCGTATCCGCCCCACTCTTCCTATCTCTTTCTAAAGCCGCAATTTTCCTAATCGATATTTGTTCCTGATAAATTGGGCAGTTTTTATCCGAAGGTAAATGAGAGCCTTTATAATTAAGACAAACGTAGGAATTTTTTGGGGGGCACATAACTCCAGATGCATGAGGAGCACCACCGCAGAAATGACAACGAGGATTCTTACATCGATTTGTTACATACCCAAATCTACAGCAGTCGAAACAGATCTTAGTTTGAGAGATGTAGGGTTCAACTCTAATTCTCAGTTGAAAGATGTGGATGAAGTCCGGGACTTCTTGCCCTTCAAATCTTACCTGCATTTTTTTGGTTTGGACGAGATCTCCTTTGTCGTTCTTGAATAGAAAACGACAAGCATTTAGAACCGCACATTTAGAGCTAGTCACCGAATATCTAGTTATGTCCTCGCTAGTAATTTCGAAAGGAAAGTCACGCACGATGCCTTCGCGAGCAATCCGGTAATTCGGAACCAAAGCAATGAGATCGGATTTTTTCTAAAAGATCCTTACTCTCAATAATCTTGTTCGCACATTTAGCTTCGTAGTATTCAACAAGAACTCGAGAGTAACCCGATTTTTGAATATTTTTAATTAGACCGGAAAAGGAGGTGTGTAGCGTTTTTGCCACCACCATTATATGTTTCGGATTGCACTTATCCTTGGGTTCTACCGTTTTGAAAAAAGGTCCCTTAGTATGGATTGTATATCGATTTTTAAGTAGCTGTTCCTGGGAGTTAAAGGCTTCGGAGTCAGTTGTATGCTGAACTTTACTTTTTTCATTGCGAGAAGGAACATTAGATTATAATAGCTTGTAGAGTTAAGGTTATGAGAGGGGGATTGGGTTGGTAGGTAAGCCACATTATTTGGATCTTGAGAGTTTTGAGAAAGATGGAACTCGTTGTCAAGGTTTTTAAGAGACCGATCTAGCACATTTGCGTCCAAGGTTACGTTTTGGTCCAAATCTTCAAAATCCATTGGATCTCAGATTGTAGAATTGTGGTGTAGGACAACATCTCGATTGTGAAGCCCATTCCATTCCTTCTACGATATACACCGGCTCTTGCATTCTCCTTGTTCCGGGAGCCATCTGTAAACCAGTTGTTTCCATAACTGGGCTGGTCTGCGTCGCCGTTGATCCATTCCTCCTTCGTGGATAGGCTAATTCGATACTTCTTGTCGAAGAGGTAACGAGTTGCCATTTTGTCCTTGGGCATGTTGAGAGTCGGCTTCCTCGCGATGTCTACTGGGATCTTCACTGCTGTCGAGATCCTTCTGTCATTTACCAAATTTTGTTTCGAGGCCGCCTTCGCAGCCACGGCCTTGATGGTGACATGGAGGGGCTCCAAACCTTTTATTGCCCCCAGTGCCATCGTGGGTGCCGACTTCGAGGCACCAGTGACGCCTCTCAAAATCAGTCCCCTGATCCTTCTAGTCAAGACTTCACAGTGGACAGATCGTCTGGATCGCAAGATCGCTGTGTAGGTCCATAGGAGTGTCTCCGGTTTTAAGCCCCAGCTTTTCCCTATGGCTCTCCTATAGATCCATAGGGTCGCTACTATCTTCCTGCACTACTCCAAAGAGCGCATCCAGATGCTGGCGTCGCACGATAATCAGTATATCGTCCGCATAGCCTATGACGTGGTGGCCCTGACTCGAGAGTAGATGAAGCAGTTCATTCACTACTAAGCACCACAGCAAGGGCGATAAAACTCCTCCCTGCGGAAATCCTGAGTCAACGGTTCCACATAAAGTGGTATCACACTTAGTCGCAGTTAGATTCCTGTTGGACAAGATGTGGCACGTTCATTCCACGACTGCAGTAGGCACACCATCGGTTGACAAGTCTTCGTCACTTGACATCACCACTCATGTAATTTGAAGGCGATTAGAAAGAAAAACTATCACTTTCTGCCTGTAAATGGTCAAACTATGCATTTGTTTATAAAATTTGTTTACAACATAAACAAATAATATCTACTGGCAATTCTTCGTCACTAAACATCTCCACTTATGTAATGTGAAGAGGACTAAAAAGAAAAACTATTACTTTCTCTCTATAAATGACCAAAATATGCTTTTGTTTATCAAATTTGTTTATAAAATGTATAAATAATATCGAATGAGCAATCTCAATCACTAAATATTACCACTCATATAGTTTAAAGGTACTAAGAAAGAAAAGCGATTACTTTCTGCCAAAAAACGCCTAAACTATGAATTTGTTTAAAAAGTTTGTTTATAAAATGAACAAATTATACCAAACAACAAATTTTCATGATCAAACGTGATCCTGTTGATAAAATCAAGCAATTTCAACTCACAAATATACTTGGAAGCAGAATGAGTTTCTCAAACAGACCTCAGTAGACGTACGTTTGGAATTTGAATCTACAGCTAATTTTCCCGCTGAAACTGGAGCCTACTGTCTAATTATACATGACCGTGTGATTCAGTATCAACCACTAAGTGGTAGCGTAAAGAAGTTGATTTAAGATGATAGTGGTGGTGGTAGGTTATACCAATGGTGGGGAGAAAAGGTATAAACCAGATGATTTTAGCAACAGAATTTTGTTTTCATTTAAATGGAGTTTATCGTGGACGTGCAAGGCTTTAAGAAGCCCAACAACCAGTTCGTCTCCAAGGAGTTGGCTTTCGTTCCTCTCCAGGAAGACGCTCTACCTCTGGTCTACCTCTTTGAACCTCCCTGCTGTTGGAACTCTCTACCTGCCCGATACAAGAGCGAAAATTTGTGGTTCACTCGCAATTACCACGGAATCGGGTGGACTTCTGGTTACATACCCTACATGGAGGTGAGACCTATACTTCAAAATGTGCTACTTGGTGCTTGTGCTATCTACGTCAAAGGAGTTGAAAAGAAGAAATGGTTTGACGAGTTTGGAATAAATGGACGCAATTTGGAAGATATGGGCTGTTCTTCGCTAAAGAAATTAAAAAACACTGTTTCAATCACGTGTCATCATCGTACCCAGTTCTGGAGTCATAAATGTGCTGTTCGAACCGTCCTGACGCTCAAGACCTGGTTCTTGACTCCTCAAGGTCACCCAACCATCGAGATTTATGATGGAAGCAGTGCTGATAATGATGACGCTGATGATGCAACTGAAAGTGTTGATACTACAGATATTTTTTTGAAAAATACAAAGCTTAAAGACTTTTATAATAAGTGCGAATTCATGTTTTAAGAATGTTTCTTTTACCAAATCGGGCTAAGATTTCAGATTGTTAAATCAGTTTAAGATTTTACTTTATAAAAGTGGGTTCAGTCTTTTTCTTAGATAAAAAATTAAAGGTATTCAAAGTGTTCATTACTTTTAAACCCATTCACTAGTTAAGTATTATTCAAGCTTGATAAAAATGTTTCAAATTTCTAGCTATTATATTTAATGTCATTGATAGATGGTACAAACTCAACTCAACAGTCTGATTTTCTTGAAGCTTCTAGACGATTTTTTGCGGACGTGCAATGAGTGGGGTTATGTCTGAGGAGTAGGGATAGTAGACTATAAACTCAGTGAAAGATTGCAGTGGTTTCATTCAACAAAGTGCAGTGAAGAAAAAGTTTGAGATCTGGCGAGAAGAAAAGAAAAATCAAGATGCCTTTGGGGAAGATGGATCTCAAAGCTCTGAATTCAGTTGGTCGAATGGATGACGTTGTGCCTACCAAACCGCTGTCTGACCTTACCCCAAACAAGAAGCATTTTGTGACAAGAGTTCGAAATGTTCATACTAAATATGGCAACAGGATTCTCGCTGAATTGGAGAATAAGTTTTCCGTTTTCTTACCTACCAGAATTATGAAAGTGTTTGAAGATGCACAATGTAAGGAGACATTCGAAAACCTGGAAGGAGCGGCCGAACAAATTAATTCTTCTTCATCTACCTTGGTGGACAACATAATAATTTTGTTCATATTAAAAAAAAAAGTATTTATTTGAGATAAAGCTACGTTAATAATAAAAAATGCACTGCTGGATAGCAGTTTCTATATTTTTGTAAACCTGGCATCTTGCAACACGTCATACACCGAAGCAACGTTGGGAAACAATTTCTTCATTTTCAAAATGCTGTAGGACATCAATCTGTCTTACACCTAAGCATCGTTGGGTAGCAAATACTCTATTCTCATAATCCTGTAAGTAGCAACCCGTCTTACACCGAAAAAATTAGGTTTGAATTAAAATTAAAATTTTATAATAAAAACATAACTGTAACAAGAAATTTTAGCACTGGCACTAAGGATATTTTAATTTTATTTATAAAAACTCTTATCCCTATATTGACTTTCTATCTAATTAAGGAATAAGTACATTAACGTTTTTATTTTCAAAACATACAATACAGTTTCAAGTATCAACTCTTAAGGGGGGATCCTGCTTAGGAGGCCTAAAAAAAGCGTTTTCAGGGGATTTTTTTTCGGACAGAAAAAATAAGCAAGTCTAGAGAACTTTTTAGAATATTTTAATGTATATTTGAACATTATAAAAAAATTTTGTTGAGAGAAAAATATTCAAACGCAGCTAATTTTTATGCACATTTGTGCAGCACCTTGCAATTGCAGTCAGCAATCGGCGGGAAAGATGGAACTCGTAATTTTGGTCGGAAATGAAAAACCAAAGAAAATTTTCATTTTCATATATTTTTCTTCTATGTGAACCATTATAATTACTAACTTCCTATTCAATTTATATTGAAAAAAATGTTGGTAAAAAAATTGCGAAAACAAATTTTGATTGAAAAATTTTGCACTTAATGGCAACCATTGATTTTCTTCACATCATATGCGTGCTCAACAATCCCAAAATCATCAAGTAGACCTGATTTCAACTCGATTCTCGCACATTTTCTTACCATGTCCCATTTTTGCAAGGGTAAGAACCATTGCAAAATTTTGCAAATTTGAAAATGTGCTCATTTATCTGGTACCAATTTCGTCTTGATTTTCGCAAATTTTCTTACCATGTCCCATTTTTGCATTCACAGGCACCACTGTGCGGCCGCTGCATTTGGAGTGACCAGCCGCTTCAAGTTCGAGTTCGAGAGTTATTCTTCGCTCCAACGGAATGTCACGCTCCGCTCCACAGGGAAAAGCTCACTTCTGGCTTCAAGTTGGAGTTACAATCAACGCCATTAAAGTGCGCGCTCATTCCAAGAAATTCAGAGACTGAGATTTCACTTCTTAACTATTAATTAAATTACATCACAGTATTTTTTTTACATCCACTGGTATTTTGAATTAATGATTAATTGATTATCTACTACAGGTTGAATTATTTACTGCAGGGAGGTCTCCTCTACATATGTCTCCCTTTTTACGGTATCATTTTTTGCCTGTTCCGTTTTTGAATAGGATAACTTCGTGCTGTTATTTTCAATGTAAAACAAATAAATCTCGGATCCCAACAATGATCGACTCATTTTAGTACCACCCAAGACTATTTTTTCTAAGTCTTATTTTAATACCTGAAATTAGCACTGAAATAAAACTTGTTTACAGTGAAGAATAAATAAAACTCAATGGCCCACAAATTCGCGTATCGCCACTTATGCTTCAACACTAATTAAATAATAATTAATTTTAAAGATATGCCATAGAAAAGAAATCTGGAAACTGATTAATTTAATGAATACGACTTTCTCTTGGACAAATTTTTGTTCCGTAACATCTTAAAGTTATTTAATCTCTCTTAATAATAGTGCTTCAGGCAACATCGCATAAAACTAATATTTGTCGACTGCCACAAAGGAGTGGCCTACTGTCACAGAGTCATTAATAAGGTTGCTTTTCTCGACGATATTACACTCGAGTTGAAAATATGTTTATAAGTATATGTGTATGTGTATGCAAATGTGTATCCCAGCGGCATTTGTTCGAAATCACTTGGCTTAGACGCATGTAATGCAGAGGGGGATTAAGAAGTGAAGGATTCATGGAAAACTGGTTCCAAGTGGTGCACTTGCTGCCAAGTTGCCAGTTACGGATATATAAAAAATCCTTAGACGAAGCGTACATGTTGCCCCAAACATGATGCACGCGACCCTCCTACCTAAATATTCCATCCACAACCAATTTTCCGCACTCAAATTTCTCTAACCGTAATTTCCAACTGTTACACCTCGAACTACACGAAAGGGCAGAAGTTAAATGATAATAATAACTGGTTATAACTCCTTTTTTCTCAATTCGGCTCTTCTGTTTTTCACTTGCATTTAAAATTATAGACATTAGATAGACATAGGCACTCAGTCTAACAAACAACATTCGAATTACTGAAGAGGGATGTTTTCATGATATCACATTCCATTGCTTAGTCGCTATCCGCCAAATGATTATTAAATGTTTATATAAACAATTCTTTGAGTTGGACCGACTACGGTGTTTTCAAGCTGCCATGGTCTCACCGATGTTGGCAACCGACGTCGGCGGTGGGCGAAAAGCCGACTGTCGGTCCATTTCTGGCCCAACTTTGGGCCGACGATCGGATAAATTGTGGCAGATTGGTCGGTACGACCGCAAGAATGCGGTCGGTCCGACTCTATATACAGCAGTCGGTTAGCCACAAGTCACCTTGATGCACCCGACGGTCGGCCGAACCTTGGCCCAAATATGGGCCAGCCGTCGGACAAACGGTGGTTCATGGTTTCAAAAAGACCGTGAAAGTACGGTTGGCCCGACTCTGGGCAAGAGGTGACCCATCCGTCGGCATAACATTAGCTTGTGCAAGTCACCATGTTGCACCCGACGGTCGGTCAAACCTTGGCACAAATATGGGCCGGCCGTCGGATAAATGCTGGTTCGTGCCTTCAAAAAGACCGTGAAAGTACGGTCGGTCGGTCCGACTCTGGGCAAGAGATGGCCCGACCGTCGGCATAACATTGGCTTGCACAAGTCACCATGTTGCATCCAACGGTCGGTCAAAACTCGGCCCAAATATGGGCCGGCCGTCGGATATACTAGGGTTCATTATTTCAAAACGACCGAAATTTGGGTACGAATAGTGAGTAGCTGTCTCATTATCCTTTCCGCACAGACGACAGAGGGGACTTTCCGCAAGCCCTATCTTATGTCTGTGATATCCGAAGTTCCCATATCCTATAAACATTTATGTTAGAACTTTGATTTCTTTTCTCCCGAGCTTGATTTTATTTATTTATTTATTCTTCGTTGCTCGGTTAAAGTTAAGCTTTGAGCCCAAGAGTGTTTTGGCCTGTCTGCGATCAGAGACCAAATTTTACTCATTCTGATGATCCTCAGTCAGCCAACTGTTAAGTTCTTCAGTGACTGACCTACTGGAAATACCTACAACTGGCTCGGGGCCATTAAAATTTCTTCTTGCTGCTAGTTTGGCTAGCCTATCCGATATCTCATTGCCCTTGATACCGCTGTATCCA
The DNA here is from genome assembly GCA_011634705.1 of Andricus grossulariae. Classification (NCBI taxonomy): domain Eukaryota; kingdom Metazoa; phylum Arthropoda; class Insecta; order Hymenoptera; family Cynipidae; genus Andricus; species Andricus grossulariae. The sequence continues at coordinate 105,132,095 of JAABKJ010075445.1, read as the reverse complement.
TGGATCCGTAGCAGAGTAACTCAGTTTTCCGTCGCTAACATATTTAGTGCCTCAAAGTACTCCCATACTAATAGCGACGTGGTAGTTGTTCCATTCAAGGCAAATATAGCAGCCCTGCTGTCTGAGTAGTAAGGATGTTTCTTTTGATGTCATACTCCTTTGCCTTGTAGGCGCACTGGAGTATGGCCATAATCTCAGATTGTAGAACTGTGGCGTAGGACTCCAACTCGATTGTAAAGCCCATTCCATTCCTTCTACGATATACACCGGCTCCTGCATTCTCCTCGTTCCTGGAGCCATCTGTAAGCCAGTTATCTCCATCACTCGGCAGGTATGCGTCGGCTTAACCCATTCCTCCTTCGTGGATAGGCTAAGTCGTTACTTCTTGTCGAAGAGGTAGGGAGTGGCCGTTTTGTCCATGGGCATGTTCAGGGTCGGCCTCCGCGCGATGTCGACTGGGATCTTCACTGCTGTCGAAATCCTTATGTTATTTACCAAATTTAGTCTCCAGGCCGCCTTGGCAGCCGCGGCATTGATGATGAGATGGAGGGGCTCCAACCCTATTAGTGATCCCAGTGCCAACGTGGGTGACGACTTCGAGGCACCAGTGATGCCTCTCAAAATCAGTCCCCTGATCAAAAAATGTCTGCGTTTCGCTGTGATGTCAGGGTCTGGCATAAAAAAAACACCCAAAAGAAAGGTCAACTTTGTGTGAGTAATCCGTGTGAACTTTCGACTGTAGAGCTCACGGTAAGTGCGACTTACTCTGTTTTGATTTTAAAAAGCAGATCTGTCCATGTCACTTCTCATGTTGTCACCATATTTTGTCAAAATATAAGACAGGTATCCCATTATTACCAGTACGTTTGACCTTGTAATTTATTTTATAAATATTTTAGAAAATTTCAGCAAATACATTCGGTATTACGATCAATTATGCGACCCTTATATTCATAAAATTTACCGTAAGACCGAATATATTTGCTGAAATACTTATGGAATTGAATTTACGTAAAAATTACGTAAAAATTGAATTTACTTAGAAATTTAAGAATAATATCAAAAATAAAATTTTAGTTGCTGCTAGAACTATTTTTAATAATACAATTTTTCTTTAATCACAAGTATTATCAACAGCTATTAGGATGTCCAATGGGATCTCCTTTATCTCCCATAGTATCAAATTTCGTTATGAAAGATGTCGAAAAAAGAGCCTTATCTGAATTATCTATCAAACCGATTCTCTATAAACGGTATGTAGGTGACATATTTACAATTGTCCCAACTGATAAAATTATAGAGCTTTCAAATGTCTTTAATAGTATTGATGAATCTATTCAATTTACACTTGAAAACGAAGAAACAACACGTTCAATTTCTTAGAATTAGAGATTCAAAAAATGCCTAATGGGTATTTAATTACAAACTGGTTTATAAACCCATCTTTGTCCGAATGTTGCTTAAGTTATGAATCTCGTCACTAGTTTAGTCTAAAGATTGATTTGATAAAAAGTTTGTTGTTCGACAGATGTATTAAATTAAGTGATATAAAATATAGGAAAGTACATTTAGACCACGTAAAAGCCGCCTTACAATTAAACAATTATACATTGCCGTTGATAGAGAATGTCAATTAAGAACGTATTCACATTAGAAAAATTGTTAGCTACCAAAAAAAGATTCTGAAAAAATAGAAAATTTGTCTAATGTGGTTTGTTTAATAAAATGTACTGGTTGTAATAAACACTACATACGTGAAACTGGTGGGAGATTGAAAAGTAGAATTTATGCACATTAAAGAGATTGTAGAATTCGTAAGTTAAATACAGGTCTGTCACAAAATTCATTGAAATATAATCGTATTATTAATATTATTATTATTATATCATTAAGTCGTTTCCCTTTCGGGGTAGGCGTGAATTGCTCGGTTGGAAAGTAGTGATGTACAGGGATAATGCTGGCATCGTAGCAGTCTAGCAAGTCATCCTTGAGTTGATTCGTCCACTCAATGTGGGCGTTTATATATATGTACACATAGTCTATTAGTTTTAAAATGACTTTATGTGACAATTTTCGAAATGTCGGTGACCTCGTGCTTGACAGGCGAGTCCACCTATAGAGGCGCGTCTCGCTGCGATGGCTTTCGGCTGTTTTATGTACAGTGTACGGCTAAGTCCGTAAAAAACAAACCATTATCCACACACGTTACCTATTCACTCTCAGCAGTCGACCCCAGACCTCTTGATGAAGCCTATTATGTCGACTACTGTTCGCGCTGTAATTTCCTCTTGTTCCATAAAATGGGCCCCGAGGGTTTGTTGCCTGAGCCTAGCTAATGCCGGGCACTGACATAATACATGCAGGGATGTTTCGTCATCCCTGCCGCATTGTCTGCACTCTGTCGTGGGGTTATACCCCATTTTGTGCATATGATAGTTCAGGTGGTTGTGCCCAGTTAGGATCCGCACCCCTGTCCTTATATCATTCTTGGGTAAACCCAGGATTTCCCTGGCTCTTCCCATCCTATAGGTACGACACAGGATGGATTTCGCCTGACGGCAACCCTGGATTTGTTCCCAGTATTCCCGGTTGTTTGTTCGGATCTAGCTTTTAATGGCCATCCAGACACAGCAAGACGCTATTCCCAGTACCGGTTCCGGTCCTATGTATTCACTCGCTGCGCCGCGTTTTGTCAACTGGTCCGCCTTTTCATTGCTCTTGGTCCCTGTGTGACCAGGAACCCATATGAGAGCCACATTGTTTCTTTCTGCAATTTGGTTTAATGCGTTTTTGCATTCTAAAACCAGTTCTGATGTTATGTTTGGTTTCCATATTGCAGTAAGTGTCGCTTGGCTGTCCGAACAGATCGTTATCGTTCTGCCAGCAGCGTTTTCTTCTTTTAGTTTTTCAGCGCAGCGAAGGACGGCCAGGACCTCCGCCTAAAAGACAGTAGCATGTCGCCCGAGTGGGATGCCTATCCCCTTCCTTCCCTTGCTGTCATAGATTCCTGCTCCTGACTCTCCGTCTCCCCTGGAGCCATCTGTATACCAGATTTCCCCTTGGAGGAGCGGGTTACCATTTGCTTTCCACATATCCCTGCTTGGAATGCATACGCGGAAAGCGTTGGCAAAGTTTAACTTTTTGTTATTTTATCTTGCCTCATCTGTAGAATCTGCAGTGCGCTGATATCACTCGGGAGCCTAATGTGTCTAGTCCCCCGAGTTCATCTCTTTGTTCTTGCCAGGCTGCCCATCGCGTGTTCCGCTCTAGCGGTTATCGCAACATGTAGGTGTTCTTCACATAGCATGAATCCTATTGCCGCTGTGGGCGTAGTCCTCATTGCTCCAGCCAAACCCCCAAATGCTAGCGTTTGTAATCTTCGTATCCTGTCGTGCATTGTTTTAAGTTCCGTCCGTGGCCACCAGATCACGGCCGCATGTAGAAGCCTTGATTTTAGGACAACAGATTAGAGCCATGCAATCATTTTAGGCCCTACACCCCAAGTCAAGCCAAAGGCTCTCCTGCACATCCAAAAAGTCATGACAAACTTCCTGCATTGGGTCTCCAAGTGCTTTGCCCAGTTCAGCTTGCTATCTAGAATTACTCCCAGATATCTAACTGCATCCGAAAACGTCAGCTTCCCACTATCGCAACAGAGCTCTGCGATGCGCAGCGCCGACCTCATAAGACCCATCAGCGTGCCCAGATAAGTCCCCCTGACTAGGATTACAAAGTCGTCCGCATATCCCTGAGTATAGTACGCCTCTTTATTTAGCCTTCGAAGGAGTCCGTCCACCACAATGAACCACAGAAGGGGTGTCAGGACACCCCCCTGTGGGCAACCTCGTGGAACTATTCCCCTTACTAGGCCCTCACCTCATCTTGTTTCGAGTCTCCGCCGGCGTAGCATGCTTCCTATCCAGCATACTAGCTGTTCCGGCAAGCCGCATCTCAAAGCCTTTCGACAGATGACTTCTGGAGGAGTATTGCTGAAAGTACCCTCTATATCCAACAAAGTTCCCACAGCGTACCCCTTTTGTTCCAACTGCTGCTCCAATTTTGTCACAACAGCATGAAAAGCAGATTCTACCGAGCAGCCTGTCTGAAAAGCATACTGCCCTCTATGCAGCGGGGAGGCCAAGAGCACCTCATTCTGTCCTGGCATACTACTCTAGCTTCCTGCACGTCCATGCATTTTTTCATGCAGGCTCTCGTGTTCCTATGGCTTCTTATGTCTCTTTGAATTAATGTCTCATTCACAGATTCTAACCATTCTTTCGGCGGCTGAAAAATAACATATTCAAATTAAAGACTCATCATTTTGGTTGAAAATTTTATTATTTTGTTGAGAATTCTCTTTTTTAAATTAAAAATTAATCTTTTTGGTTGAAAATTTAACTATTTGGCCAAAAGTTTATTTATTTTATTAAAAATTTTACTACTTTTTTGAAAAATCCTTTTTTCTTGGTTGAAAATTGATTTTTCAACTAGGAAATTATCTATTCCAATTGAAGATTCATCCTTTTAGTTGAAAATTCAATTATTTTGTTAAAAATTTCACTAATTTGTTGAAAAATCGTTGTTTCTTGGTTGAAAATTGGGGTTTCATCTTAAAAATTAACTATTCCAATTAAAGATTCATAATTTTAGTTAAAAATTCAACTTTTTAGTTCAAAATTCACATCTTTTTTGAAAATTTAACTAGTTGTTGAAAATTCGTTTTTTTTTGTAGAAAGTTAATTTTTTGAGTGAAAATTGAACTATTTTCGGTTGAAAATTCATTTTTTTTCTTGGAAATTAAACTATTTGATTGAAAATTAATCTGGTTAGTGGAAATTCATATTTTTGATTGTTTGCTACTGCTTTTTATTTAAAATTAACATTTATTTGGGTTAAAATATAAACTATTACATTTTTCGTTAAAATATAAATTATTTTTTGTTAAAAATTCATCTATTTTGGTTAAAAATTTATTTATTTATTAGAAAATGATACAATTTTCTTAAAAAGTAATTTTTTGGTTGAAGATTCTGCAGCCTAGTTTAAAATTCATCTCTTTGGTTGAAAATTTTACTATTATGTTGAAAAATTGTTGTTTTTTTGCTAAAAATTGGGTTTTCAATTTAAAAGTTAACTATCCCAATAAAAGTTTCATCATTGTAGTTGAAAATTCAACCTTTTCTTCAAATATTCATTTAATTTGTTAAAAATTCGTCTTTTTAAATTAAAAATTAATCTTTTTGGTTCCAAATTTAACTATTTGTCTGAAAATTGATTTATTTTGTTGGGAAATCATTATTTCTTGGTTCGAAATTGACTTTTCAACTGAAAAATTAAACATTTCGATTGAAGATTCATCATTTCAGTTGAAAATTAATTAATTTTGTAGAAAGTTAGACAATTTTGTGGAAATAGTCATTTTTTGGTTGAAGATTCTTCAGTTTAGTAGAAAATTCATCTCTTTAGTTGAAAATTTTACTATTTTATCGAAAAATCGTTGTTTCTTTGTTGAAAATTGGTTTTTCAACTGACAAATTGATTATTGCAATTGAAGATTCATCATTTCAGTTAAAAATTCAATTATTTGGTTAAAAATTCATATATTTTGTTGGGCATTCGTCTTTTTGAATTAAAAATGATTCTTTTTGGTTGAGAATTAAACTATTTGGCTAAAAGTTTATTTATTTTGTTCAAAATTTTTCTATTTTGTTGATAAATCATTGTTTCTTGGTTAAAAATTTGTTTTTAACTAAAAAATTAACTATTTCATTTGAATATTCATCATTTTAGTTGACAATTCGAATATTATATTGAAAATTCAATTATTTGTTTGAAAATTCATACATTTTGTTGGAAATTCGTCTTTTTAAATGAAAATCTAATATTTTTGTTTAAAAATTTAATCATTTCATTGAAAACCGTTGTTTCTTGCTTGAAAATTGGATTTTCAACTGAAAAATTTACTATTCCATTTGAGAATTTATCATTTTCAATTTTCACCAATTTTCAACAAAGAAACAACGATTTTTCAACAAAATAGTGAAATTTCCAACCAAAGAGATGTATTTTCGACTAAACTGAAAAACCTTCTACCACAAAATGACTTCTTATTGAAATTGTATAACTTTTTACGAAATAAATTTATTTTCAACCAAAATAGATTAATTTTTAACACAAAATAATTTATATTTCAACGAAAAAGGTTATAGTTTATATTTTAACCCAAATAGATTTTAATTAAAAATAAAAAGCAGTTGAAGTCAAATTGTTCAATTTTCAACAAAGAAGATTAATTTTCAACCAAATAGTTAAATTTTTAACCAAAACCACACATTTTTATTCAAGAACGAAAAACATGATGTTTCAACAAAATACATAAATTTTCAACCAAATAATTGATTTTTCAACTAAAATGATAAATTTTCAATTGTAACAGTATATTTTGTAGTATAAAAACGAAAATTATACAATTTCTTCAAAATAATAATTTTTTGGTTGAAGATTCTTCAGTTTAGTTGAAGATTCATCTCTTTGGTTGGAAATTTTACTATTTTGTTGAAAACCCGTTTTTTCTTTGTTGAAAATTTATTTTTGAACTAAAAAATTAATTATTCTAATTGAAGAAAAAAATGAATAATCTGCAATTCTATATACTCAAAATTCAAGAATTTTCAATTGAAACTCTTCAAAATTTTAGAACTTTGAATAGTAAATTTTTAAAATTAAAGTTTTTAATTTTGAAACTTTACAATTAAAATTCACGCAAGTTTTAGGTTTGATAATTAAAAATTTTTTAACATTAAAGATTTAAATTTGAAATTTCTTCAATTTGGAAGATTTATAATAGAAAAATCTTAACTTAAATTTTCAAAATCATTTCAATCTAAGAATTTTTGTTTGAATGGAAGAGTTTTAAATTACAAATTTTCAAAATTGAAGATTTTCCACAGTAAATCTTCAAAATTTAACTATATATTTTTAAAAAATTTTCAGAATATATAATTTTAAAATATTAGTATTCCAAATTGATAAATCTTCAATTGTAAATTTTTAAATCTTTAAAATTGAAGTTCATAATTTTGAAAATTTGCAATTAAAAAAACTTACGGAATTTAATGAATTTTTTGTTATTTTTGAGTTTTTTTCAAATTTCATCGAATTCTTCTCATTTCACTAAATTTCCTCTAAAATCTCTCTAATTTTACTGAAATTAATGAATTAAAAAAAATTTCAATTCATTTGATTTTTTTTTTTTTTATTTATTTGAAGAGTCAAAATTGAAAATTTGAAATTCGATCTTCATTACATTTTCAACATTGAAGAGTTTTCAATTGTAAGACTTAAATATTGAAGAATTTTCGTTTGTAAATATTAAAAATTGATTAATAAATAATTTTAGATTAGTTATATTAAAATTGAGTTAAAATTGAATTAAATTGAATTAAAGTTGATTGAAATAAGATTAAAAAATTATATTAATTTTTCTCTAAACTTATTAACTTTTTATATTTTATTTATATTTTGTAAAATAACCAATAGAAAATAGATTTAGATTTTTGAAGATTTCGAAATAAAATTTTGAAGATTTTTGAGGTTCTTTAAAGGTTTTAAGAAAATAAAAAAAATCTTAAGTTTGATGGGAGAATTTATAATTATTTTTTATTTTGCAAAATTAATTTTGAGAGAATATTCACAAAGCTTTTTAAAAATTCCTCTTAAGGAAAAATGGTAATTAAAGAATTATTATTAATTTTATAGAAGTATAAATCAAATTTTTAAAATTTTGATGATTTTGAATATCAAAAATCAAATTTTCAATTCTAAATGTTCCAAATTTAAGAAATGTTGAATTTAAATTATTAAAACTACATTATTTTTCATTAAAAAACTCAAAAATTGCTTAATTTTTAATGGTAAATTTTCAAAATTAAAAGCTTCAATCATCTCTGCTTTAATTTTCATTTTTTTAAATTAAAAGTTCTACTACTGTGAAGAGTTTCAATTGAAAATTCATGAATTTTGAAAATATAGAACTGCAAATTGTTCAATTTTATAAATTTTTATTTTAAAGATATACAAATTTTCTCATTTTTTTACAGTTTTCTTTTAAACATTTACAATTAAAAATTCTTCAATTTCAACGATTTTTCCTTCATAATTGAAAATTCTTCAATTTTGAAAATATAAGAATTATTCAATTTTATAAAAATATTGATTTTAAAGATATGTAATTTTGCACGTTTTTTTATAGTTTTATTTTAAACACTTACAATTAAAAATTCTTCAATTTTAACGATTTTTCATGGAGAATTGAAAATTCTTGAATTGTGAAAATATTAGACTGCAAATTATTCAATTTTATATATGTTTATTTTAAAGATATGTAATTATGCACGTTTTTTTTAATAGTTTTATTTCCAATATTTTCAATTGAAAATTCTTCAATTTTAACGATTTTTAATTTATAGTTGAAAATTATTGAATTTTGAAAATATAAGACTGCAAATTATTCAACTTTATAAATTTTTATTTTAAAGATATGTAATTTCGCAAATTTTTTTATAGTTTTATATTAAACATTTACAATAAAAAATTCGTCAATTTTAACGGTTTTTAATTTATAATTGAAAATTCTTGAATTTTGAAAATATGAGAATTGTTCAATTTTATACATTTTTATTTTAAAGATATGTAATTTTGTACGTCTTTTTAATAGTTTTTATTTTAAACATTTACAATTAAAAATTCTTCAATTTTAACGATTTTTCATTTATAATTGAAAATTCTTAAATTTTGCAAATGTAAGACTGCAAATTATTCAATTTTATAAATTTTTATTTCAAAAATATGTAATTTTGCACGTTTTTTATATTTTTATTTTAAACATTTACAATTAAAAATTCTGCCACTTTACCGACTTTTAATTTATAACTGAAAATTCTTGAATTTTGAAAATATAAGAATATATATCTCAGGGTACAATTTTTTTTAAAATGTTCATAGTATTGTAAAAAATTAAAAATAAACGTGCTCAAAAATCGAACTTTTAATTTAAAAAAATTAAAAAACGAGATAAATCAGTGATGAATTGAATTTTGCAAAGTTTATTTGTAAAGTAAAATAAAATAAAATTCCCGAATAATAAAATTCCCGGCATTGTAAAATTTCCGAAATATAAAAATCCCGAGTTGGAAGATTCCCGATTAATAAAATTCCCGAACAGAAAATTACCAAATTATAAAATATCCAAACTAGGAAATTCCCGAATTTAAACAATTAGAAAAATGTTTGTTTATTAAATATTATTTATCCAATAAAAATACAATAATCAAATATTGATATCAAAGAATTTTTCTTAATGTTTAAAGTTGTTCATCATTATTTTTTTAATTTAAAATAATAATAATTGAAGAATATATATGCCAGGATAAAATTTTTGTTTGAAAATGTTCATAGTATTATAAAAAATACAAAAAACGTGTTAAAAAATCGAACTTTTAATTTAAAAAAATTAAAAAACGAGATAAATCAGTGTTAAATTGAATTCTGCCAAGATTTTTTGTGAAACAAATAAAATTCCCGGCATTATAAAATATCCGAAATATAAAAATCCCAAATTTAAACAATGAAAAAAATGTTTGTTTATTAAATATCATTTATTCATTAAAAATAAAATAATCAAATACTTTTATCAACGCAAATTTTTTTTAAAGTTTAAATTTTTTTATCATTAGTTTTTGAATTTAAAATAATAGTAATTAAAAAATATATATCAGGATAACTTTTTTATTTAAATGTTGTATTTTGAAAAATACAAAAAGAACGTGCTCAAAAATCGAACTTTTAATTTTTTTATTTAAAAAACGAGATAAATCAGTACTGAATTGAATCCTGCAAAGTTTTTTTGTAAAATATAATAAAATAAAATTCCAGATTTGAAAAATTCGCAAAAGAAAATTTCCTGAAATTACAAAATAAAATTGCCGAAATATAAAAATCCCGAATTTGAACATTCGCGTCAGAATATTACTGAATTATAAAACATCCGAGTAAGAAAACTCCCAAATTATAAAACACCCGAATTTAAACTATTAAAAAAATTGCTTTGTAATCAATATAATTTATTTATTAAAAATAGAATAATTGAATATTTTCATTTAAAAGATCTTTTTTAATGTCATAAGATTTTTAAATTATTATTTAAATTTAAAATTGAATAAAAAAATAAATTTAAAAATACTCGCACTTCGGATGAAAATAAAAATTTCTTGCTAAATTTTCTTCAAACCTAATAACATTTTCCAATTAAACTTTGCAGGATTCAATTCAGCACTGATTCATCTCAAAGTATCTTTTAAATATTAAAAAAAAAAATAACAATTCGACTTTGGAAAACGTTTTTTGATTTTTTTTAAATACTATGCACATTTTCAAAGAAAATTTCACATCCAGAAATATATATTCTTATTTTTTATTGTTATTTTAAATTCAAACAATAATTTTAAAAACTTTGAACATTAAAAAAATGTCTGATAAAAATATTCATTTGTTTTATTTTTAGTAAATAAATAATATTTATTAAAAAACAATTTTTTGCAATGTTTAAATTTGGTAATTTTCTAGTTCGGCAATTTTATAATTTCGGGAATCTTATTATTCGTGAATTTTTCAATTCGGGAATTTTACAGTGTCGGGAATTTTATTTTTGGGAATTTTCAATGATCTTGTGTTTCTTTAGTTTATTAAAAAGAGCATAAAAAATTTTTTCAATCATTTTTTGTTTTTAAAACTTTAGATGAAAATTAACAAAAGTGAGTTCGTCATTTTTTGAAACATTATATTTCGACAACAAAAATTTTCTTATTTTTTTCAATCTAAGGTTATTCACTTCCATAAACTTCACCCAAAGAAAATTAAAAAACCAAATTTTTCTCTATACAAAAAAAAAATAAAAAATTTACAAATGTTCAATCGACCTGCCCAATCGTGAGCAATTTTTTTTAAATTTTGCAAAAAATTTGTTTGTAATGCCACAAAGAATATTTCCAGTGCTATCACCAATAAATCTAATCATTTCGCTTTTTTCAGTACAAAAAAATCTCAAAAAAGGGGAAATAGGGTGATTTTTTCACAAAAAATGGAGAAAATAGAGGAAAGATTAAACATTTATTTTTACATTTAGAAAAGAAGAAACAATTTTTTTATAAGGAATTGTATAATTTTTAAGTAATGTTAAATAATTTTCAATGATTTATGCCATGAAAGAATTATTTTAAAAAATAGATTGATAATTGAAACGTAAAACTACTATTTGAAATTTGGTTGAAAGTTGAACTACTTTTTTTAAAAATCATTTTTTGTTGAAGATTCATCTCAGTGGTTGAAAATTTAACTGTTTTGCTGAAAATTCGTCTTTTTTGGAAGAAAATTAATCTTCTTGGTTGAAAATTAATCTTTTTGGTTGAAAATGAATTTTTTGGTTGAAACCACGAATTTTCGTGGTTGAAATTCCTTCGTGGTTGAAACTTTTTTTCCTTCTTGGCTGAGAAGCCTTTCTGGTTGTCAATTCAACTCTTTTGGTTAAAATTAATTTTTTTTGGTTTGAAAAATAAATATTTCTTTTGGTGGAAATTTAATCATTGTGGTTAAAAATGCAACTGTTTGATTGAAAATTATTCTATTTTTATTTAAGTTGAACTACTTTATTGAAATTTGTTTTTTGTGGTATAAATTTAATCTTCCTGGTTGAAAATTCGTCATTTTGTTTAAGAATTCATTTCTGTAGGTTAAAAATTTAATTATCTGGTTAAAAATTGATCTATTTTGTTGTATATTTAATTATTTTGTTGAAAATTCAACTGTTTTTGGTTGAAGTTTAAACGCGTAACGCATTTTGTTAAAAATTGGTCTTTGTTGCTTGAAATTTAATCTATTTGGTAAAAAATTTATCCTTCTTTGTTAAAAATACAATTGTTTGGTTCAAATATCAGCGGTTACATGCTTCGTTAACAATTCAGCTTTTTTTGGTTGAAAAGTCGATTATTTGACTTAATGTTGAACTACTTTGTAAAAAAATAATTTTTTTATTAGAGATTCATAATTAAAGATTAAAATTCAACTATTTGCCCTGAAATGAATTTTTATGTTAAAAATTCTGTTTTGTAGAAAATACACCTTTTCGTCTTGAAAATTCAACAATTTAGTAGAAAATTCAACTGTTTGGTTGAAAAATCATATTTTTCTGTTGAAAATTCAAAATTTTTTTATAGATAATTTGTCACTTTGGCTTCAAAATTAAATTATTAGGCTGAAAATTTATGTATTTTGTTCAAAATTAGTTGTTTCTTTGTAGAACAATAGTCTTCTTGGTCTAAAATTCAACTTTTGGTTGAAAATTTAACAACTTCGTTGGAGGTTCATTTTTTTAAATTATGTTTTTTTTTATCTGAAAATTTAACTATTCCATTTTTTGTTGAAAATTCAACTATTTGGTAGAATATGTATGAATTTTGTTGAAAAGTCGTCTTTTTGGGTAGAAAAGTAATATTTTTATTGATAAGTCAATCTTTTGGTTGAAAATTCAATTATTTGGTAGAAAATTCATATATTTTGGTAAAAAGTCGTCTTTGTGGGTAGAAAATTATTCTTGTTTGTTTAAAGTTCAACTTTTTGGTTGAGAATTGAATCATCTTTTTAAAAATATATCTTTCTTGAGTGAAAATGATCTTTTTTGTTAAAAATTCATCTTTTCCCGATTTAAAATTAAAATTTTTGTTTTCCAAATCATTTGGTTTTTTAGCATAAAAACTTTACTTTTTTGTTGAAAATTCATCTTTCATTGTAGGAGACTCATCTTCTTTGTTTTAAAATGAATTTTTTGATCAGAATTACACTGTTTTCTAAAAAATTTGTCTTTTTGTCTTAAAAATTCAAATATTTGATTGAAAATGCATCCTCGTGTGCTGAAAATTTACCTGTCTGAATAGAAATTCAACTATTTTGTTAAAAATCTAATTATTTTGATAAAATTTAACTATTTCGTCAAAGTCATTATTTTCGGTCAAAAATTCAATTATGTTGTTAAAAATTCATCCTTTCAGATTGAAAATTCATCTTTTATAGTAGAAAAGTCATCCTTCTTGGTTGAGAATTTATTTTTCTTGCTTGAAAAGTAACTTTTTTTTAAATTCAACTTTCTTAGAAAAAATTCGACTTTTTGGCTTGAAAATTTTACTATTTGGTTAAATCTTTAACTATTGCTTAGAAAACTGATCTCTTTTACAGGAAAGTTCATCTATTTGGTAGTTAATTCAATATTTTATCTACATTAATTTTATTTAAGAGAATTATTTACCTCGTAGTAAGATAAAAATCCTCTAGCTCTCGTAGCCTCGCCAGCTTCTCCACCTCCATAAGTCGGTGCATTCAGGCCTCTTTCGCTTCTCTCTGCGAGAGAGAATGATTGTCCGTAGAGTGGTGCACCCATTACTAATTTATTCGCAGGTGCACCTTGCTCCATCCAGTAATGAATTGAGAAATTCTTAAAAAAAAAAATAATTATAAGAATTAATTACAGTGAAACCTGGATTTAGCTCCCCTGGATTTTGCCCTTCCGAGAATTGACGCCGCGCCGTGGGGATACGTTCCCATTGAAATGAATCAAAACAATTCAAGTTTAATCCCAAAGAATTCAAAAAAATTGAAACAAATCGAAAAAATTCCACTGATTTCACTAAAACTGGAGTAAATTTAAAAGAATTCAAAGGAATTCAAGAAACTTTGAGGAAAAATTATTAGAATTTTAGTAGATAGAAACAAAATCTTAAAAAAATTTCCATCGAGTTGAATAAAAACAATTCAAGTTAGATTCGAAAGAATTCAAACGAATTGACACAAATCCAAAAAATTCAATTGATTCCACTTACACTGGAGTTAATTTAAAAGAATTAAAAGGAATTAAAAACATTTTGAGGAAATTCTTTAGAATTTAAGTAAATTGAACATAATTCAAAAAAGAAATTCCCATCGAATTGAATCAAAACAATTCAAGTTAAATTCTAAAGAATTCAAATGAATTGAAACAAATCCTAAAAATTCAATTGATTTCAGTAAAACTGGAGTAAATTTAAAAGAATTCAAAGGAATTAAAATCATTTTGAGAAAATTTCTTAGAATTTGAGTAAATTGAACAACACTTTTTCAAAATTCCCATAGAATTGAATCAAAATACATACTTCAAGTTTAATTCCATAGAATTGAAATGAATTGATACAAATCCAAAAAATGCCACTGATTTCACTAAAACTGGAGTGATTTTAAAAAAATTCAAAGGAATTGAGGAGATTTTGAGGAACTTCATTAGAATTTGAGTAAATTGAACAGAATAAAAAAAAGGAATTCCCATCGTATTGAATCAAAACAATGCAAGTTTAATTCTAAAGAATTCAAATGAATTGAAACAACTCCAAAAAATTCCATTGATTTCACTAAAACTGGAGTTAATTTAAAAGAATTGAAAGGAATTAAAAACATTTTGAGGAAATTCCTTAGATTTTGAGTAAATTGAACATAATTCAAAAAAGAAATTCCCATTGAAATTAATCAAAACATTTCAAGTTTAATCCCAAGGAATTCAAAAAAATTCAAACAAATCGAAAAAATTCAATTGATTTCAGTAAAACTGGAGTATATTCAAAAGAATTCAAAGAAATTGAAGAGACTTTTATAAAATTAATTAGAAATTGCGTAAATTGAACAGCATTTTTTTTTAAATTTACAACGAATTTAATCAAAATACATAATTTAAGTTTAATTCCAAAGAATTGAAATGAATTGAAACAAATCCAACCAATTCCACTGATTTCACTAAAACTGGAGTAAATTTAAAAGAATTCAAAGGAATTCAAGAAACTTTGAGGAAAAATTGTTAGAATTTGAGTAGATAGAAACAAAATTTAAAAAACATTTCCATCGAGTTGAATAAAAACTATTCAAGTTAGATTCGAAAGAATTCAAACGAATTGAAACAAATCCAAAAAATTCCATTGATTTCACTCAAACTGGAGTTAATTTAAAAGAATTCAAAGGAATTAAAAACATTTGGAAGAAATTCTTTAGAATTTGAGTAAATTGAACATAATTCAAAAAAGAAACTCTTATTGACTTGAATCAAAACAATTCAAGTTTAATCCCAAAGAATTCAATTGAACTGACACAAATCCAAAAAATTCAATTAATTTCAGTAAAACTGGAGGAAATTTAAAAGAATTTAAAGAAATTGAAGAATCTTGGATAATATTCATTAGAAATCGCGTAAATTAAACAACAATTTTTGAATATTCCCATCGAATTTAATCAAAATACATACTTCAAGTTTAATTCCAAAGCATTCAAATAAATTAAAAAAAATTTTTTTTTCAATTCCAATGATTTCAGTAAAACTGGAGTGAATTTAAAAGTATTCAAAGGAATTAAAGAATCTTTGAGAAAATTCATTAGAATTTGAGTAGATTGAAACAATTTTTTTTTTAATTCCCATCGAATTGAATCAAAACAATTCACGTTAGATTCGAAAGAATTCAAACAAATTGAAACAAATCCAAAAAATTCAATTGATTTCACTTACACTTGAGTAAATTTAAAAGAATTCAAAGGAATTGAGGAGATTTTGAGGAAATTCATTGGAATTTGAGTAAATTGAACAAAACAAAAAAGTGATTCCCATCGTATTGAATCGAAACAATGCCAGTTTAATCCTGAAGAACTCAAATGAATTGAAACATATCCAAAAAATTCCATTGATTTCACTAAAACTGGAGTTAATTTAAAAGAATTTGGAAGGAATTAAAAACTTTTTGAGGATATTCCTTATATTTTGAGTAAATTGAACATAATTCAAAAAAGAAATTCCCATTGAAATGAATCAAAACAATTCAAGTTTAATCCCAAAGAATTCAAAAAAATTGAAACAAATCGAAAAAATTCATTTGGTAGAAAATTCATATTTTTAGTTGAAAATTGAACTGGTTTGTAGAAAAATGATCTCTTTGGCGTGAAAATTAAACAATTTGAATTTCTTATTTTTTGAGCGAAAAATTTTTCTTGATTGAAATTTTTTTTTGTTCAAAATTGAGCTCTTTTGTTTAAAATTCGCTTTTTTTTTGTTAAGAAAAATCAGTTCTTTAACCGAAAATTTTATTACTTCATTCTGGGATATTCTGAATTGAAAATTCGTCTTTTTTGTTAAAATCTACTGTTTCTGATTTAAAATTAAAATATTTTTTTGTTCAAATATCAACTAAAACATTTTTCGATGACAATTCATCTTTTTTGTTGAAAATTAAATTACCTTTTTTGAAAATTGAACTGCTTGGTTGAAAAAAATTTGTTTTTGGTTGAAGATTCATCTATCTGATGAAAAATTAAACTGTTTTGTTAAAAATTCTTTTTATTCGGGTTGAAAATTACTTTTTTTCAAATGAAAATTTAACTATTCCATTTTTGGTTGAAAATTTATCTTCTTGGTTGAAAGTTCAGGTGTTTTTTCTGAAAATTCAACTGTTTGGTTAAAAATTCATCTATTTTGTTGAAAATGCAATATTGTTACTTTTACAATGTTAGGAATTAAAATTTTTATTCTAAAAAGTTTCCATGTACGAAATATAAACATTGGATTAAAAATTAACGTTTTTGTTAAAAAGTCATAATTTCGGGTTGAAAATGCCACTGTTTTGTAGAAAATTCGTCTTTTTCGCTTAACTTCCATAATTTGGTTAACATTTTTTTTCTTTTTCAACTAAAAAATATTTTTTGGTTAAAAAATTAAGATACATTTTCTTTGTTGAAAATTCATCATTTTGGTTGAAGATTCATCACTTTGGTTGAAAGTTTAACTATTTGGTCTAAATTAACTTTTTTGTTGAAAATTTATATTTTTTCTTCAAAATTCAAATACTTGCATGAAAGCTGTACTACTTTGTTAAAAAGTACATGTATTTGGTTTTTGGTTGAAGATTCATCATTTTAATTGAAGATTCTTCTCTTTGGTAGAAAATTGAACTACTTTGTTAAAAATTCTTTTTTTTTTAAATATTGTATGCCCCGTACTACGTCATAGAGCGATAAGAAACAGTTAATTTAGTTGAGCAGAGAAGAAAAATACTGTTCCATTTGATATGTAGGTACGTTTTTTCTTTTATCTCACTATCAATTATTTCCCATGGCTTGCTTTTTTAACGGTACTGTAGTTGTTGAATTACAGAACGTACCTTATTTTCGGCTGGGCAGTCAGTCAGTCATCATTCAGTCAGGCAGTCAGTCAGTCCTCTATCTATGACCTTGTGACACAATTCACGTCAAAGTCCTACGACCTACAGTCTACACTAGCCCAGGAAGACCTACCTCGTTTGGCCTCGTTTTAGTTCTCGGCTCTCCTCAGCTCAAGAAGCGTGCCACAACATGTGTCACACAGACCTCTTCCTTCCACACACCCCATTTTGACCCCTTAAAACTCGAAAATTTATTGCAATTTTCCCAAATTTATGGGGGTCACGCGCTCACGCGTACAACAGACGGTATAAGTTTAAGAAAAGGTCTTGTTTAGCAACATATTGGCCTCCTGCCAACTTGCCCATAATATTTACTGTCCTTTTGTCTACCGTAGAAAATTTTATTTTTCAAGTCTGATTAGAACCAGTCGAAGGGACGCGCGTGTCCAGAACCTGAATCTCAGAAAAGTACCGGAAAAATTACTGAACAGATGTTACGAAATAGGAATAATATCAAACAGGAGGGCCTCAAATGTTTCACTTTAGAAGACAAAAAAAACATGTTTTCAACCGTAAACAGGCTTCACAGGACAAAATGCTCTTAGGACAGGGAAATAAGAAGATTTTTTTATAAAAAAAGGAGGATCAATTTTTGTTAATAATGATTTGGTGTTTCTTTGTATGGGCTTTAGGGTCCAGTAATCAAAAACCCGTGTTTTTTAATCAGACGTTTCGACTCATGTGGGAGTCCTCTTCAGTGATATATTTCTTAGCAATTGTTTAAGAAATTCATCACATCACTATTGCACTAATAAAATTCGTTGCCGAACACTGTGGATAAATTTAATACAATTTTTCGTCGTTTTTTTGGAAAACACATCTCTTTCAACAAAAGTGACTAGTTGCTGTTATCACTATTGGAAAACGACAACTGATAGTGACAACAGCAACTAGTCACTTTTGTTAAAAGAGATGTGTTTTCTAAAAAAAAACGACGAACAATTACATTAAATTTATCCATAGTGTTCGGCAACGAATTTTATTAGTGCAATAGTGAACTACTCCTTTTTTTGTTGAAGACTTCTCTTTTTCAGTTGAAAATTCAAACATTTCGTTGAAAATTCATGTATGTTGTTTGAAAATTCATCTTTTTGGATTCAAAATTAATCTTTCATGGTAAAAAAGTCTTTTTTCTGGGTTGAAAATTCCTCTTCATTTGTTGAAAATTTATCTTTCTCTGTTTCTACTTGATAACTGAAATCTTTCAAAATTATTAATTTCAAAATTGAGTCTTTAAAAATTGAAGAATTCCAAATTTTGATTTGAAAATTAGGCTTTCTTGAATTAGAATCTTGAAACTCAGTCTTTCAAAATTATTCGAGGTACTTTAAAATCAGGTAAATTTCGCGATCCCAAAATCTTCAAAAAGATTTTTAAAAATTTGAAAGATTTTCGAGAGTATATTAATTGTCTTTTAGTCCACTAAATTTTGGAATCCTCGAAATGTCTGTCTGAATCATCTACAAATGAAAAACAGAACATGTTTTTGGATGGATTGGAACAATAGTAATAAGATTATTATGACTATTAGAATCAAGATTGAAAGATGTACTCTCCAGAGTTAGTAGAATAGGTAAATTATGGTCAGACGGTAGATTAATCTGTATAATAATTACAATTATTTATTCAAAAAAAAAAAATTATTACCGTTAAGGAATAGTGATGCTGTTTCCAGAATTTTTTCTAAGGGGACAAGTTTGTCCAGGTATGCTCTATTGAAAAATCAAAAGGACTTATGAAACTGATGAAAAACAGTTAATCGAATACTGTTGAAAAATACTGTAGATCTCTTATTTTTTTACACTAGAGTGAATTTATTTTCCAAGCAAGTTCCTTCAACACTGGTGAAGATTCGAAACAGTTTTTCAATTCTTTTTCAGTCTACTAAAGATCTGAATCTAGATCTGATGTTGACTTTGAACCAGATTTCCCAAGTGAATAGCACCTTAAAATAATTAGTTTTCAAGTTAAGCATCATGTTTTTTGAAATACAATAATTAATTAATGATTGAATTAGTTAATAATGGATTGTTCTACATGAAAATAATCAATGTATTTTGCATAAAGAAGTTAATATTGTTAAGAAATAATTATGCTATTTGCAAAAACAACCTTTCCTCAGCGGACAACTTTGCCCTGGTCTACTCTACTGAAAAATGAAAAGAACCTATGCAACTGCTGAAAAACAGTTGGTCGAATTTTGTTAAATACTGTAGATCTCTTATTTTTTTACACTAGAGTGGATTCATTTTCCGAGCGAATTCCTTCAACAGTGGTTGGTAGAGCATTAGGATTTTTTTTATGTACAAAGTCGACGCTGCAGCTGACGCGACGCTTCAGGATGGCGTCGGCAGAGTATGGATTCAATCAAGCGGGATTACCCCTGAACCCTCCAAGCTTTCGCCTTCCCAGAACCTTCGTCCTCCAATAGATCCGTATCCTTAGCTTTAGTCCATGGCAACTTCCTTTACAAACTCCTGCCAAGCTGTCTTAATATCTCCTGGGCGCGCGTTAAGATGACGGGGAAAGCTGATATTATAGTGCCTGTTGGTACCACTGCCTGTTGGATGTCCCTTCATTACTTTTATTTTATGTCTTTTTTTTCTTTGGGATCTCTTCATGGACTTACGCCTCCACTTTATAGTGCTTTTTATTTCCTTAACTGTAGAGAGGACTTAATGCTCCACTCAAGCTATCCACTGCACTATTGAAAAAAATGAAGAGGCAGTATCCTTCAGAAAAGATTTTTGATTGAATGTCGAAGAAATGTTTTACCTACAAAATTATTTTTCTTGAATAACAAAACATGAGAAGAAACTTTCTATTTTGATTGATCAACAAACTTATGTTTAAGAGCAACATTTAAATTTACACACGATTTTTGAAGAAGATAGGGATTCTTGGTTTGTATATTTGGCAGATATTCAAATTCCTGATTCAGTTAAGAGATATTTTCAGATTATGTTAAGGCTTTAGTAACCATGTGATGGAAAGTAAATCAAAACAAATGATGGAAATAGTCAAAGATGTTGAATCAAGCATACACAAAATTCTAATATTAGAGCAACACGATTTCCGAAACAAGATTTTACACTTGTCAAACAGCCTTGTTGATAAGAATTGTTTCTATATTAGTAGCGTTGATCGGAAAATTTCTAAGGGTTTCATGATAACGAAAACTTTTCAATCGTGATAACTTATTTATTTATTGAAAATCTGTTGAAACAATTAGGAAAAAACACTTCCAAGATTCTAGACAATTGGAGAAAGAAAAGAGCAAGATGTTATGGTTTGAGAAAGATTCATAAAGAAGGCTATCCTTTGAGAATGGTTATTTCTACATTTTTTATGAAAATTCATAATTTTTAGCTGAAAATTCATTTTTTTTTGTTGGAGATTCATCCTTTAAGTTGAAAATTTATTTCTTCCGTTGAAAATTTAACAGATTTGTTGAAAATTCCCCTTTTTTTCTTGAAAATTAATATTTTTGGTTGAAAATTTGACTACTTGGTTTAAAGTTTAACTACTTTCTTCAAAAATGGATTTTTTTTAGTTTCAAATTTAACTATTTTATTGAAAAATAATTTTTGGTTGTTGAAAATTTAACAAACTATTCCATTTCTTATTGAAAATTTATTATTTTTAGTTGAAAATTCAACTGCCAGATTTAAAGTTTAACCACTTTGTTAAAAATTCATTTTTTTGGTTGAAGATTCATTATTTTAGTTGAAAATTTACCTAATATGTTGAAAATTCCTTCTTTTTTTTTGTCAACATTTATAATTTTTATTTGTAAATTCAACTACTTGGTTGAAAGTTTAAATACTTTGTTAAAAATTCCTTTTTTTTTGGTTGAAGATTCATCGTTTTAGTTGAGAATTTAACTATTTTGATGAAAATTAATTCTTTTTTTGGTTTACAATTAATTTTTTGGTTCGGAATTTAACTATTACATTTTTTATTAAAATTTATAATCTTTAGTTGAAAATTTACTTAATATTTTGAAAATTCCTTCTTTTTTTAGGGTTAAATTTATTATTTTAAGTTGAAAATTGGACTAATTGGTTAAAAGTTTATATACTTTGTTGAAAATTCCTTTTTTGGTTGAAGATTCGTCGTTTTAGTTGAAAATGTAACTATTTTGTTGTTAACTAATTATTTTTTTGGTTTAAAATTAATCTGTTTGGTTCAAAATTTAACGATTACATTTTTTTTTGAAAATTTATCATTTTTAGTTAAAAATTCATTTTTTTGTTGAAGATTCATCATTCTGTTGAAAATTTACCTAATATGTTGAAAATTCCTTCTTTTCTATTTGAGTTAAATTTATCATTTTTAGTTGAAAATTGAATTATTTATTTTAAAGTTAAAATACTTTCTAAAAATTTATTTTTTTGTTTGTTTGAAGATTCATCATATTAGTCGAAAATTAATTTTTATGTTGAAAATTGAACTATTAAGTAGAAAATTCCTCCTTTTTATTGAAAATTAATTTTTTTGTTAAAAATATAACCACTTGATTAAAACTAGAACTACTTTGCTACAAAGTCATTATTTTGGTTGGCGATTAATCATTTAATTAAAAATTAATATTTTTCTTGAAAATTCATATTTTTTGCTTAAAAATTCCACTATTCAGTTGAAGATGAATTTTGTTGTTGAAATTTTAATTGGACACATCTCCACATTTTAAACAAATAAAGCTAAAAATTAAATAGTCAATCGAAATTTGTATTTTGTATTAAAATTGATTAATAATTCTAGTAAAATGAAAAAAACTAAATTAATGAAAAAAAAACAAATTTTATTGTAAATTTTAATTGTACTGAGATAGGGCAGATAACACGTGGTGGATTTTAACAAAAGGGGAATTGACGAGGTGACCCGTTTAGATGGTAACGAACGAGCGAGAAGTCATTGTCAAGGTTTTACAGAGGCGAATCGTAAATTATTCCAGAACGGAAACTTCGAAATGTGACTATCTGATTATCGCCTCGATAGTCAATATTTTTAACTAGGTCCAAGGAAACTGGAAAATAACAAATGCACATAAGTGATTTCACCAAAAAAATTTTAATTTTAAAATCAAAATATTCCATTTGAAAAGATTTATTTTCAATGTTTTTTTTTCAGACCATTTTTTAAGTCAATTGTTTAGGCAACTTTAGAAATATTCTAATTTTTATGTCACTAGTTGAATTTTCAATAAAAAATGATTGTAATTAAATTTTCAACCAAAAAGATTAATTTACAAAAAAAAAGAACTTTCAACAAAATAGTTCAATTTTAAACTAAACAGATAAATTTTCAACTAAAAAAACATGAATTTTTGAAAAAACTAGTTCAATTTTTAATCAAGAAGTTCAATTTTCAACAAAAATATTAATTTTCAACAAAAAAAAGCAGGAATTTTCAACAAAATAGTTACATTTTCAATTGAAGAAATAAATTTTCAACTAAAACGATGAATTTTCAATAAAGAATGATATAATTAAGTTTTCAACCATGAAAGATAAATTTTCAACAACAAAAATTAAGAATTTTCAACAAAAGAAACTGGAAAATAACAAATGCACATAAGTGGTTTCACAACAAATTTCAATTTTAAAATCAAAATATTCCATTTGAAAAGATTTATTTTCAATGTTTTTTTTTCAGACCATTTTTTAAGTCAATTACACTATAGCACGGCCCTCTACAGTTTATGTGCGCAGCGAGTGTGCGCGTTGCAACGCGTTGTGTGCTTAGCGGTGTATCGTGGGTGGCCGTTTTATTCCAGGAAAAAAATTCCCGATCATTTTCCGCTGTTTTCCCGGTTAACACTGCAAAATTAAAATTTTTCAACTTTTATAAGTTTTACAGTTCGAAAATTTAAAAAATATAAATCCACGCTATCATATTCAATTTTCTAAATTCAAGAATAAATAAACAAATTTGTAAATTTACAAAATTATATCATTTACAGAAATTTTATGTCAAAAACAATAAAAATGGAACGACTATAATTTTTTTATCTACAAATTTGTTACATTAGAAGATAAATTTAGTTTATTTCAAGTCGTAAAAAATTAATAATTGTCCAATTAATATTTATACATCAAAACCTGTGTTCGTTTTGAAATCTTGTTAAATATTCTCTTAAAACTATTTTTTCAAAATAAAAAATAATTTTAAATTTTCCCAGGTATCTTAAGAAAATTTTTTGTATTATTTTTAACCCTCAAACGGCACACTGCAGTGGAGCGAATTCGTACCGGAAAAATTTTCATTTTGCTTAAATTTACGCAGGCGCAGATATTAAATATTCAATATTAACATTGAAAAAAAACCAATTCGCACTAGTGTGCCGTTTACGTATGCTGGATTGAAGTGTGCCGTTTGAGGGTTTAACCTTTCAAAACACTTAAAACGCTTCAATTTTTTTGAAACTCTACATTTTGCTTTAATTTTTTTGGAATAAGTTCAATTTTCAAATTATTTTTGAAATTTTTACAAAACTTTTGATCATTTATGAAAATTATTCAAAACTTTCTGAAAATTATCTAGAAATCCTTCAAAGTTAAACAAATTGCCTTAAATCTTGCAGATTAGTTTTTGACAAATTTGGATATCCTTTAAAATCTTTCAAAATATGATCTTGAAATTAATTATTCAGAATGAAAAATCATTTTAAATTTTCTTAGAAATCCTGATAATTTTTTTCATCCTTTTGAAGCCTTTTAAGACGCACAATAACCTTCTACATTTTTTTATTAAAATCTTCAAAAATCTACACTTTTTAAAAATCCTTTCAAGTTTTAAATTATTTTTCAATCATCTCAAAACTTAAATATCTCTTAAATTTCCTCGAATGTTTTGTAAATTAATAATTGTTGCATT